>BQNB010140386.1:2098-17422 GCA_026074375.1 Tanacetum coccineum | reverse complement strand
GACAGAAAAGATTGTTCAAATTAGGGAAAGATTGAAAACGGCTAGGAGTCGCCAAAAAAGCTATGCTGATAAGAGGCGTAAGCCTCTCGAATTCAAGGTTGAAGACCGAGTGTTACTTAAGGTATCTCCATGGAAGGGAGTGGTACGATTTGGCAAGAAGGGAAAGCTAGCACCACTATATGTGGGACCGTTCGAGATCGTGGAGTATGTTGGACCAGTAGCTTATCGGCTAAAGTTACCCCATGAGCTGAGTTGTGTCCACGACACGTTTCATGTGTCTAATCTCAAGAAATGTTTGGCTGAGTCAGATGTTCAAGTACCTTTGGATGAGATCGAGATTGATGAAAATCTATGATTTATCGAAGAGCCTATTGAGATCGTAGAGAGGGATGTGAAGAAGCTAAAGCGAAGAAAAATCCCGTTGGTAAAAGTTCGTTGGAACTCTCGGCAAGGAGCTGAGTATACTTGAGAACGTGAAGACCAATTCCGGAAGAAATATCCGAATCTTTTCTCTGAACTCGTCCCTTCCTTAGGTGTTGCAACCTGAGCCTTGAGGACAAGGCTCTTCTAGCCGGAGGAGACTGTAACATTCCGTATTTTCAGGTCATTTACGACGTCATCTATTTTACTAATTTTTTTTTCTCGTACGCGTTTACTTTTAATTCTTATTATATAGTTAAATCGCGTAAGTTAAAAATCAACAATTAGCGTAAACGGACATCAAACGAATTAAAGTTTTCGTCAAGCAAGCAATATAGTATTTTTACAAAAGTATTAATCAACTTTTTATATTTTATTTTTATTGGTTGCGTAAAACGTTTACGTTTCGCAATTAAATACGTTTAGGCATTCCCGAAACCACAAAAATATTTGTACGCTTCAATAAATACCCACTTTTATACCCAATACCTAAAAGTTACTCATATTATCACATATATGTTGATAGGGCCGGATTTGGAGCTAAGATAACAAAGAAAATATCAAAACTTTTTCAACTTGCAAGTATACATTTAAATATCAAGACTACACTTTACCTTATAACTTTATACCTTCATATTACAAGTAATACTTTCTTTTATGCAAGTAAATAGCTAGACATTACTTCCTTATTCTATGGGAATGTTCTCAACTATTGAAGGACAAAGAAACATAAGCATTTATGAATAAGTATGGGCACATGCATGGTTAGTAAGGACTTATGTCATGACTAGTGATGTTAGTCACTAGTCACCCTTTTTTTTGTAGAGTCTTGCCGAACCCCCCTCCCCTTTGCTCTTTATGGTCTTTGTTTACCACTTAACTAACTCCTAGTACACTTATAAGTCTTACACTTCAAGAGATAAAAACACATAAGTCATTTCCTTGAGAAAAATCAAACAAAACTCTCTCTTTGTGGCTTACATACCCACGTCCCAAAAATAACCACAAGAACAAACCATACAATCTTTTTATACAACTCATACAAGCTTTCATACACGATATTTAAGATACCTCAAGATGGTTTAAGGGTTTGATCAAGCCTTTAAAAGGATTAAAGCAAGAAAAGGAAAGAATAGGTTTTCAAACTAATCTAGGGTTTATAAACTTGCAAGCTTGGGTTTAAAGTCTAAACAAGGGTTTAGGGCATATTTCTCATCATCATACATCAATATAAGGTTATCTAAAAACCTTTATGTCTTTACTTTTATCATTTTTATGAGTATATATGTTCTATATAGCTAAATCACCATTAGGACCTTTTTAACATGTAAAATATATTTTTACTTGTGGTTATGAATTTGTGCACTTATACACATTTTATGTTGATGGTAAGATCATGTTATAAATGGGTACATAAGTGTTTTACAATCTTGGTTAAACTTAAAAAGTGTTAATGCAAGATTAGGGTTTTTAATGATCTACTTAAAAAGCTACAAGTAAAAGTGTATAAATAACTTTGTAAGCTGGTTAATCTTGTTACCATGGACTTGTGAAGACAATGAATGGACTAATGGACTTTATTATATGTAACACATTTAATATATATGGTATAAAAGACTTGTAGTAAGTTGCAAGATTAAAAAGTACATAAAATAAGCTTTATATAAAAGTATACATATTGATATAAAAAGGGCTGCTTGGATTTCGAATTTAAATCAGTAGGTTTGACCTTTTATACAAATAATACGTCTCGTGACAATTCCAAAAAGGTAAGAAACTAGAAAAACGGATTAATAACGAAAAATATACGCTAATTACGAGTTATACGTTAATTAAACGGGTTTATAAAATAACTTTTATAAAAACAAGTTATAAAACTTATACAAACAGAAGGTTTGACATTTTTATTAAATCACACATGATTTTAGGATTCCAAAATGATAAGAATCGAAAATTTTCAATTAATAACGAAAGAGTTATGAATTACGCGAATTTAGATTTACGATAACTAAATCTATAAAAATAAATATATAACTGTTATGAACAGTAAAATCACTATTCATCAGAAAAACTCAAATTTTGAAAATGTTATATTTTGATAACTCGTCTTAATACGAAGGCGTGGACGTAAGAAACGAAAGACACGGATTAAAAACGAGAAAGTTACGCCAGATTTAACTAAAGTATACTATAACCTTTTTACTTTTGTAAATATGAGTTCCACTAAAACGATTAATGGTGATTAGCTACATAAAAATATATAGTGGTTATTGCAATTAAACAAAGTACTATATTACTAGGTAGTTTCATAATAGAGAGTTGTTGGATTTACGATTTAAAGTGTCCTAGCTCCTCATACGTTCACTACATTACCTCTTAATTATGATAGCCCAACTAAAGTATAATGAGCTTATGACCTAATAAATAATCAAAGTGTTTAGTACTTATACGACCTATATTGGATTAGGTTGCCTTCGGATTCCTTCATGACGCATTTTTCTATTGTGAATACTTGTTGATTACCATTCACTCGAGGTGAGTTCATAGCCCCCTTTTTACTACGTGATTGTTTTACAAAATCTACGGGGTGAATTACATTGCTTGTTTTACCATTGGACACAATGGTTTTTCTAAGTGTTTTCGAAAGTGTTTAACCAAGTGTATGCAAACCAATTACTGCCTGAATATTAAGGCTAATTACTTATTGGCGCGTGAAGTCCCTATTTATCATGAACCGTTAATTGCTATTGTAGTAAGCGCGAGTGTTGTTGGATAAGATCTATCGGGACTGACAATCCCTACCCTTTCCTTAGGGCCACTAGATTGATCGCAAGGTTGCATTTAACATTAAGAGATTTATTAGGTTTTGTTGGCCAGCCATCCAACAATCTGATATGAGGCACAAATCTAGTTAAGGCATCGGTCATGAGGCTTAGTGCAAAAATAAACTTTTTTTTGTTTTAAGACTACTGAATGTGTTTCATAGTCTACTATTATTACGATTCTTGTGTCCACCCTTTTTATCGATATACCTATGTTTCACTCAACCTTTGTGTTGACTATTAGCATGTAATATCAGTACCTAGGTATGAAGGATTGAGGAGAGCCGTGGCGGATAACAATGAAAAGACAGATCTTTGTTTTTATCTATATTTAATGCAACTTTTATTATCTTTAAAAACTTAAGTCATCTTTTGGGTATTATGAATCTTTTGTTTAATTAAGAATGTTTATGACTTTTAAAACATATGGGACCAAATGTTATAACTCTGATATTTTATAGTGCATCAAATGTTATTTATTTAAAACGTCTCTTTTGAGGTCGTTTCTTATATCTTGTTTGTTGTACTTGACGTAACACCCCAATGTTACCATTCCGCTGCTACCTGATTTTGGGGGTGTTATACATGTTTAGCACTTAGGTACAAGAGATTGACCATATTTAACATTTTGGCTTTTACCCTTGTTTATATTAAAGTATCCTGGGTGGTGGCAATCGTTGTCGGTTGTCAACACGCCGCCCAAGTAGTCCGTTGGCAATCGTTGTCGCTTGCCAGCACACCCAAGAAGTCATTGGCAGTTGTGGGGGAGTCAACCATCCGAGTGACGAGCAGAAAATTCCTCAATTTTTTTGTTCTTAAAGTATATGTGGTGCGTGGGTGATATAGTTTGGTAAAAAGAGTGGGTAGCAGTCAACTAGTACGAATGAAAATTATAACCGAAAAAACTTAAAATGTATAGTTTGATCATGTTATAAGTTAAAACTCTTCTATTGATTGTAACCAAAACAACTCAAATTGCTTATTGATTGTAACCAAAACAACTTAAAATGTAGATAAAAAAGGATTTGAATGTTTCGTGCAAAATGAACAATGTGCCCATCACGCAATATTAGATGATAAGTTGTCCCATATGAAACAAAAGGAAAATATAGGAAAATCAATCAGAGCAATGATATGGAGACCTAAAATATAAGCCTAATTTCACGCCTAATCAATTCATCATTTGACACATGATATGGAGCAATGATATGAAGACCTAAAATATAAGCCTAATTTCATGCCTAATTAATTCATCATTTGACATCATATGCATAATTTCTTACTCTTAATTTTGGATTTTTAATTCTGACACATGTTTTAATCTTGTTGTTAGCATATCTTTAGGCATACTGATGAGGTGTCATTTTATACATTTTTTTGGGGCCATTTAACCCTCAAAATTATGCAAATATCCTCATTTATTGTGGTTAACCGTTTCTTTTTGTTTTTTTAGCATTTGCGAAGCATTTGAAGAAAATACACGTGACTTAGACTTAATTTGGGAAGAAACGGGACAAGAATGCAACTCTACGGAATTTTGATCAAGAATGGTTTCCAGGCCGTGGAGACGGCATCGTCATGATTTCAAGGCGATGGCGTCACGGGCTTTTGTGACGGCGTCAAAGTAGCCGACATAGAGAAGCCCTAAGAAGGTTCGGCGGGCTGACGGCTTCAGGATTAACAAGCGACGCCGTCAGAGTTGCGGGCCTATATATACATCCCTTATTTTTTAGGTCGTGGGTGGAAAATCGTGTGGAAATCATTAATAAGCTTTGGAGCAGACGTTTAGGTCGTTTTTAGGGTTTCTTAATCCTTTGTAACTCACATACTTCATGTTAATGAATGAAGTTCTTTATCTTTTTTAAATCATTCGATATGTCTATAGTGTTTGTTTGATTAATTGTTTTTCGCTTTCAATTAACATGCGCGGCTAAATCTAAATTATATTTGCTTATGATTGCATGAAACTTAGTTAATTATCTCTATTATTATTACTTCTTGTTAATGGTGTGCGCGTTAGGCTTTAAAAAACTAGATATAAGATATTACATTAGCATAGACGTCTAGAGAAACACGATTAGGTTAGAAGATACCCAGCAATAGTCTTCATACTACCTTGTCATTTGGGTGGATTCTGAATTAAGTATTTTTTTAATACTTACACATTACATTAACGAGGGTGACGGGCAATAAAACGAGAGATATTAACTAGGGAGTAGTGCATGATCAGGTAAACACATTTGTTTAACCATATGAGTTTTTTCATCACTTTACTTTTCTGCAATTAGAATAGAATTAGGAGTAGTTAATTAGTTTAATCAAACACTATTTCAAACCTGAGATTTTACTTGTTTTAAAAAAAATATAAAAATACAAAATAATTTTCTCTCAACCTCTAGACCTTAGTAACTATACAATTCGAGCCTACCCAAACTATTCACCTAAAAACAATAATAACTCTCCAAGTCTTGTCTATACTACACTACAACGATTAGGTACACTGTTTTCAAAGGTTGTAAAACTTTTGCGTTTGCAACATCCGCATCACATACCTTTTATCATTTTCCAATCATGAAATGTGAAGAAAATAAATGACAGGTGTCATCCAATAACTTGTCAGTCTGCACATTTGTTATGTTATCAGCACCACGTATGATACCAGCAAACATGAATCGTACATACAATACTGCGAAACAGAGAATCTGATAAAAAAAACTATATTACGAAAGGTACAAATATTTTGTATCTTCTACTTCCTTTTCCCTCTATCTACAGTGTAATATAGTTTTTTTTATCAGATTCTCTGTTTTGTATTTTTGTCAGTTTAATACTTGTTACTTGATAAACTTTATAATTTTTGTTCTGTACTTTCCATTTCATAGTTTTATAATATAAACAAAATTATCATAATTATAAAAAAATAAAAAAAATAAAAAACATTGAGAGATATAAATGACTTTTTAAGAGGAAGGGAGGGTGTCTTAATATTGTATCCCTTGTGGAATATGCTAATAGATGTTGTTTTCTACATACTGCAACGTAAGCCGGCATAGGTGTGTAATGCGTAACCAAATAAAAACATTGTAACTGATTTACTTTTTTTTAGAACGGCAAGTTAGTACAATACTATCGTTAGTGAGTCAGAGACTCGACGCATCTGAGTGGGCAGAGCCCAACACAGATTCTCATCTAGAAGGAAAACTCAGTGAGGCTCGAACCTGAGACCTCATGATAACAACCTCCCCAAAAGCTCCTTAGGAGACCTCAGGTGGCCAACTGAGCTAAGCCCAGTTGGTTTGTAACTGATTTACTTGGATAAACAATTTACATGATACAAGATTGTAAATGTAAATCTTTTTGTATTCTTTCGGTTAAATTAACTTTCACCTTTTGTTAGAGACGGATTTACTAGTGGTTGAGGCCTTGAGCGTATGTACATGTAGGGGTGCTCACGGTCTGAAAACCGGACTGGATCGAACAAGATCAGACCGAGCCGAAACCGACCTTGGCTAAAACACCGGACTGAAGACCGAACCGAAATGGTCCGGTCCGGGTCGGTCTGGTCCAACAAGGCATAACTGCCGGGTTTTTTGTAAGACCGAACCGGACCGAAGACCTAAAATAAGGAAAATGATGGACCGATGACTGAACCGAAATAGGTTCGGTCCGGTCCGGTTCGGGCTGGTTTCTCGGTCCGATCCGATCCGCGGTCCGTTTTGCTCACCCCTATGCACACGTATACAATTTAAGCGTTATTGATAGTGTAAAATGTTTTTATTAAGATTCTTTTAGATTTCAACGCAAAGTGTACCCTTCGCCGTTTATAAAATAAGTACATGCATTTTCACATATTTTTGAATCCACCACTACCTTTTGCATTATCATTTTCTATCAAACGCACACTTTCTTTCATTCTTCTAAAAGTATATTACATGGATGGTCCATGTGGTTTGGCAAAAATTATATCTACCGTCCTTGTGTGTTTTAGTGTGTGTTTTTTCATCTTCTTGTTTACCAAGAGTTTATTGTTGTTGAGAAATGCATGTGTTAACGTATTATGTTCGTGTTTTAGGTGATTAATCATGACTTAACATGCTTATATCTTGATATATATGTTTGTTTTGTGAATTTATTATTTTAAAAAAACAACATTTTCTATGTTTGTTTGTGATTGTTTCGTGTATTGTGTATTTCTATTTTATTTTAGAGTGAATTACACCGTTTGTTCTTAAGATTGTATCAAATCTGTATGTTCAGTCTCAGTTTCAAAATAAGCGAATCAAACCTCCTCAATGTCTTCATTTTGCTTCTCCGCTAGTACTTTTAACTAACATCGTTCAGTCAAAACTTGTTAGACATCTTGTGTGCCTTTTATGTGAGGATAAATTGGTCATTTCGTGCACTTGTCTTTTTTTTTTTCTTCTTCTACCTTCTCTACACATCAACCCAGATATTTAATTCACCAATAAATCTTTGTGCAATTCTTTAATGACACACATACATTAAGGGGGTGTTGTGACTATGTGCTGTTTGTTTATTAAGAGGCTCTGAATCTGAATCTGATTCGCACATCTGAATCTGAATATTCGGTAGAAAAGTCTGAATCTGATTCCCATCTTAATCTGAATAAGTGGTTGAGAAGTCTGAATCTGAATGAAATAAAACTGTTTGTTTTGATAAAAATGTATATATGTGTTAAACAATAGTTTTTACAATGTAAATATAAAACGATTGCATTCGTACAAAAAATAAATTTTATTAAATAAAAAAACAAATTTTATAATATAATCAATTTAAATTTAAAAGTATTTAAAAAAACATGCAATCTCATGTTTATTCGACAAAGAAAAAAAACGTGTTAGAGTTTAAATTGAACTTTTAAAACGATTAACTAAATGAGTCGCGCTAGAATTAAGATGTATGAGTCTGAAACCGTACCCTTCAATTTGAACAAAATATAATTATAATCTTATACATTCTTTATATAACAAAACATATGCAATCAATCTATTTAATACTTTTAATACAAAAGATAAAAGTGAAACAAGAAAAAAAATAAGAAATGAAAAAAAAAATAACAGCAAAGTAGAAAATAAATAAAAAAAGAAAGAAAAAGACATTAAGAGGTGTTAAGACACCCCCTCCACATCTAGTTCAGTAAGATGTTTATGCCTCTTACTGCCTCTTAATGGCCAGAAAAAAACAAACGCTCTTAACAGTGTTTGGCTCTTACTGCCTCTGAATGACATGAAAAAAACAAACAGTCTTAATGACCTAAATGTCTGACCGCGTCTGAATGAGTCAGATTAAGATGCTGTTAAGAGGCATTTGTTAAAAAACAAACACCACCTAAGCTTATATGATGGGCTTATAAGCTTATATGTGTTAGATAAGCTTAAACTAAGTGTTTGAATAAGCTTATATATGTAAGCTTATAGAAAGGTGTTTTGATAAACCTAAAATTTATGTCTTATTTGAAGAGGAACAGGCTTATATAAGGATATTTTATAAAAAAGATCTTTATACCATTTATTTAATCACTACACCTATTTAATGTTTATGTGCTTTCTTATTATTTTACTTTATTAATTATGATAAGCTAAATTAAACACTTAGCAAAGACTTATGAACTCATAAACCTAATTTATAAGCCTAGCCAAACCTAAACAACATAAACATTGTACCTAGAGTCAAATACTCCTTTCCTAAACCTTTTTAATTTTCTTTAACATTGTTCTTGAGTTTTTGATTAAAGGAAATAAAGTTAAAGTGGAGAAAAGAAAGTAAAGCAAAAAAAAGTGAAAAAGTTTCATATTTTTAATTGAAAAAAGAAAGAAAAGATCAATGAAGTTTCGTAAGTTGAAATAAAGATTCAAAATATATATTAGGTCTATTTATAATTAGAGAAAAGTGAATATGAGGTTGTCTCACATCTAACCTTACATGCGAAACGTTTCAAAATCACTAAAACTTATGTCATTTTGATTATTATTTTTTTAAAATTGAAGTGGTGGAGCTTATATATGCAACATGAAACACTTTTTAGTAGTGAATTAAATCAAATCATTGTTGAATCTGTTAGACAATGAAAACCCCGTGGGTCTTATTCATACTATTGATGACTATTTATAATGACAATTACATAGACACTATTAAACCCTAATGGACCCTAAGCCCACATGCGGATTTGGGCCGTCTAATCTCTACCATCTAATACTCTCCCGCAGTCCGAGCGGCGAAATCACGAAAGCTTGAGACTGAAAAAGAAAACACGAAACATTAAAGCTAATTAAAAATTAATTTGCAACAATGAGTCTTCATATGGTACAAGTAGCAACATAAGCGTCACACACGAACACAATTAGTCGTTGAAGAAATCCGCCGAACAAATCTTCAAACTTGAAAGTCACGAATTGATAAACCTGGATAAAACCAAAGTATTTTTTATTTTTTTTTATACGGGATAACCCAAAATATCTCTTTTTTTTATAACCCAAAGTATCATTTTTTTAATACGAGATAACCCAAAATATCTTTTTTTGATAAAATAACATGACGAGATAAGCTAAAACACTCAAAATTATGCGTTATGTCATTTATACCCTATGCATTTGTGTCTTGATTTCCACACTCCAGTAAGTAATGTAGGAGTATAAATGGCAACACACACACACATTTTGAGTGTGTCAATCAATAAGTAAAATGTGCAAATCAGTTCCCTTCATGTAAAGGGAAAAAATGGATGGGAGAGAAAGTTATCTTTCTTTCGAAGCTTCCTAATTAAATTAGAGAATTTATTTCATATTTATCCCTAGAAAAATATTACCAAAAAAATTGTCATATAAAAAAAAAGTCAAAAGTTCAATATAGACTCAATATTTGTCATAGACTAAATGAACCAATCTTAGCCACTCATTTTTTCATCAAAAATAAAAAAACTCACTTTCCATTTAAAAAAAAAATTAAATATCTCACACACTGTTAATCGTTACGCAAAACAAAACATACTATCGCGACGAGAATTAAATTATCTTTCTATAGATGGGCGACACTATGTACTTTCGACGAATTTTTTTTTATGATTTTATGAAGTCATATACGATTTTATGAAATCATATATGATTTATGAAATGTTAGATATTAGAAAAAGACTCGGTCACCCAGTGTATTTTACTGTTTATTATAGCTCGTAGTTTAATAATTAATAGTATGTTTTTCGGTTTAAGTCGGGTACGAATACCCAGTATATTGTAAGTACTATATATAGCCTCTTCCTACTTTGGAAGAGGTAAGCTAGTCATTATTTTCATTTACAAAAAAACACTTTCTCTCTCTAGAATATTCTCTCTCATGTGTTTCTCTCTCTAGAATATTCTCTCTCAAGTGTTTCTCTCTCTAGAAACTAGCCAAATCCAAGAATCGACCCCGTGTTATGATATAGGATATACCACAAATGGTATCAGAGCTTATGGGATGATTAGATCGTATGTATGTGCGATTTCTTGCTTGTGTTAGATCGAAAAGTATGCCATAGAAAGTTCTAGCTCGTTTTTTTAAGATCTCCGATTTTTGTTGTTTGTAATGATAAAGTTTGGGTGTTTCTAGTTGCTATTACCTTGTGTTACTGTGTTGTGCAAAAGAAATCAAGTAAAATCACTCAAAAGGGTGATTTATAGGTAATTTTGTGTGAAAAACGTCGTTGTTCTTCGTGGAGAGTTGCCAGAATTTCTTCACGGCGGTTTGCTAAAAAATATTATTTTATTAAGTAGGTTACCAACCCTCTGACACACGATGGGTTGCTTAGGTGGCGAGTTGCTCAAGAGGCGAGTTGTTACTAAGCAGCGAGTTGCTTACCAGCGGTTTGCATACGAGCGGTTTGAACAGGTGGCGAGTTGCTCAAGAAGCGAGTTGCTTTATACTAGGCAGTGAGTTGCTTACCAGCGGTTTGCTTACCAGGGGTTTGCTTACCAGCGGTTTGAACAGGTTATCAGCGGGTTGAATATTTTAATAGCAAATATCTAAAGGAAACTCTGGCGGTTTGAAAACTTAACGGCGGGTTGCTTGGCAGCGAGTTGTATTCAGCGAGTTGCCTTAAATTCCACCAGCGAGTTGCCTTAAAATTCCACCAGCGAGTTGCCTTATTTCTTTGCAGCGGTTTAGTAGCCTCTGGCGGCGAGTTGAGCTACTGTCTTAGAAATTTGAAATATTTCAAACTTGGGACTTAATATCACTAAAACAAGAAACAAATACGTTAATCTCACCAGTTTTAACGTACCCTCACTAATCATTGATCGATCAAAACATATCATATCATAATAAAACAAAATGTCTAGTATGTCAGAAGACATGGGATGAGACATCCAGTCGCAGGTTCTGATACGACGCGCCACCAATGCATGATAGAACATACTTCGATATCTTGGCAACAACGTATACGTCTGTACTGTCTAGAAAGGAGAATGAGAGAATATTTTAAAAAAAAATGGAAAAATCCATCAAAGAAGGACCATTTTTCAGATGGGAGCGGTCTCATTGATTATTGCTAAGAGGAACTGAGGGTGCAGTTCAACAAGGGTCCAGTACGTTGCTAGAGGTCCCTTAACGACTTTCAACTGGAGAAAAAGAAAGGTATAAAGCTGACATTCGTGCAACCTATAACCTACTACAGGGTATACCAAGGACATCTACTCACTCAATAAATCACTATACTGACGCAAAGACATTTGGAAAACGTAAATGATTCTAGGAAAGGTTCTGAGTTAACAAAGGAGACCAGGGAATCCAGTTATACGATAATTTTGAACACTTCCGTCAAATCAAGAAGAAAAACATTCAAGGATACTAGAGGTTAGGTTTACGAAGCTCCATTAATGACATGAGAACATCAAAGATAGCCATGTCCAGGATGCATTTAACTCAAGCTTGTGAACAATATGTGCCTGAGTGGAGTAGATCAAAACTGAAGTCAAACCTTAATAAGGTAGTGAAAGAGTCAAACTGTGATCAGTTTATGCCTACTTAAAGCAACATGAGGTGCATGACATTAATAAACAGAATTTATGAATGGAAAGGTTCGGTCAACCAAATAATGATCCTTTGGCACTAGTGTCGGACGCCTCAGTTCAGCAGTATCCAACACAATCATCCAAATCTCCTCAACCCACAAAAGCAACATGCTCTGCTACAACTCTCAACTGACTCAGGAAGTCCTCAACATGAAAACTTGATATGAAAGTTTAATCCAACACACTTGGCCCTCCCACTCAATCATACAGATCACATCTTCCGCAAACTAACAATCACTTAGAGCTTCGTCTAATGCGGGAATAAAGCTATTGTTCAGATGGGAAAGTTTGTGGTTCAAGATTGTCAGTGGAAGATACAATGCGAATAATCAATGAAAGGACCATTTCAGATGAAACAATGAAAGAGGAAATGGTGTATCTGGAATGTAGAGACAGAACAAAGGAGCATGATATAATCCTGTCCAAGCGAAACCCAATCAATGCTACAACTGTAATGGACTAGGGCCATTGCACTGAACGTCCAAGGCAAAGCGAACCTTCAAATCAGACTACTTCAAGTACAAGAAGTTACTAATTCAAACCCATAAGAGTGCCAAGCATACTGGATGAAGAACCGTCATTGTTTCTTGCAGGGGAACGGTTACCAACGTTGAATGAGATGTGGATGATTCAACCGAGACATGATTGGCACTCAATGTGGACTATATTTTTGAAGCTGATAATGTGTTGTCATTCGACTCTGATGTTGCAGAGGAGGTCCCCACTTCACAGACCAAGTTCATTGACAAATCTCACTCCGAAGATCCAATCTGACGATGAAGCCATGGACATCATATGACTCGAATAAACAATTGAAGGTACAATATCAAGATACCTTTGGAAAATCAATGACTTAGTATCTTGAAGTACACAATGCAAAACGATGTACAACACAACTACCGTGTTGACTCTTTGCTGACTGTAATACGAGTGATAGTAAATATTATTCCGTATGATCAGTATGTGGAAGACAACGAAGAACCTGATGTACCAATGTAATGCATCTTTCTGTACGAAATGATGTCACAGATGTCTATTCTGCTGAAATGCATTGAACACGTGTACAAAGTAGATTTGCTAATAAGCCAGACATGTAATTGAATGACTCAGTGACCTCAGACTTGCGAGGATAAATGAACTGGTCAGGGAATATGAAAAACAGGCAAAGTTTAAATTAACTGATAGAAAATGAAAAATTGATGAACAAATAAGAATAATCATCTCGGACCGAAACATAAAGGAAACTTCTTTAAAATCAAAACTTCATTCAGCACAAATACCCTTAGTTCAACAGTTGACATTATAAGTCAAAGACAAAAGAATAACACTTTGAAAAAGGATTTTAAACAAAAAGAAAACAAAAATCTGAAGAGTTTTTGGACTTTAAGAAGCTAAATCAGACAAAGATTGAAGATAGATTATACAACAGGATCAGTTCTGTTCAAACAGTTCACATGTTGTGTAAACCCAAAATCATTTATGATGAAAACACAAGTATCAATAGGCTATAAAAATCCCGTTGTACCTCGCTCGTGCAAACAGCTCAGTCTGCTCTGTATAATGGCCATGTACTTGTCACTACTAATCATACACCCACTGTCATACATGACTCAGAAGATACGCGTGAGTTAGCTGAGATAACTAGGAATAAAATGCTGTTGAAAATGCAAAGCCCTTTATGTGTGGAAAATAAAGTTAGGATTGCCACCCCCCCCCCCGATTACTCGAAAGAGAACTTTCTTGCAACCTTTGCTCCCCAAGAATATCTGACCCCTATAAAGGGAACATATATTTTGGTCCATAGATGACAACAACAGGAAAAAGGCTGAGACCTTAGCTCCAAAACCAATTTCAGCATTGACAGTGTATCCACCCAATACTCCTGTCAAGCTTGTCCCCAGAATTCTTCCAACAAAAATTCAGGTGAAAATTAAATCTTTAATTACTCACACAACTTTTTACTTTTGCCATTTTTGGTCTGTTTTGGGTTTAATTGGGTTATTTTAGGTACAAACGGATATGTGTATTTTACACCTATCAACTTGCAAAACTAGAATCACCCTAACAGGTATTACAGAGGGGGAAAGAGGTTTTGAGCAAACGAAAAGATGTTTCCTCACTGAAGTTATTCCATTTTTAAAAACTTTTAAAGAACACTTTGTTGGAGTTCAAACAGCCCTCTTTAAAGAAGTTAAAGAAATGGAAGAAATTTTTGATCAAATGAATGACGAAGTGGACAAGAATATTGTAGACAAGCAATGTGCTGAAATTGAAAAGAAAACCCTTCTCATTGAAAATGAGAATTTGATTGTTAATTGTTTGTCTACTCAACTGCTGTATGATGTGGAAAAATCACGTTGTATAGATCTTGAAGCTGACATGTCTAAAGTTCATGATGAGTCAAAACTTATTTCAAAACTTGAAAGGGAATACCTAAATTTGCAATTAAAGTATCAACATCTTCAAGAAAGTTTTGATAATAAAAATTCACAAGCATCACAGGAAGCTCCTGATTTTAACTCATTCTTTAAAATCAAGAATCTCGAACATCAGATTAAAGAAAAAGATAACGTGAGCCTTATAATGCTGTAGATGTCACTGCTCTTATTGAACAAAATGATTGCGATAGAGTAGAACTAGAAAAGGTCAAACAACATTACAAAGAACTATATGACTTAATTAAGATCACGCGTGCTCACACAAGTGAAAAGACATCTACCATGTTGACTGAGATTGAGAGTCTAAAAGCTCAACTGCGAAGCAAAGAGCCTTGTTTCACTAGTGACTCTGTCAAACCAAAAGTTCTTGCTCCTGGCATGTATGCCATTGACGTTAAACCCATCCCTCATCCCCTTAAGAGCATTAGGAGTGCTCATTTAAACTATATCAGCCATCTTAAGTTTCAATGAAAGAGATAACAAGGCTCCCTCTACCTGTCACTAGGAAAAAGCAAGTTACGTTTAGTGATAAACCAGGAACTTCTTCTAGCAACACACAGCAACACAAAGTGCACCAGA
>BQNB010140385.1:0-17422 GCA_026074375.1 Tanacetum coccineum | reverse complement strand
AAATGCAAACTAAATTCCTAAACCTAAATTAAGATAAAAGAAATTTTTAAGAAAAAGAAAAATATTTTTTTGATTATTTAGAATTTTTTTATTAATTAAAAATTATTTAAATCTAATTAAATCCTAAAACAAATAAAAATAGAAAATAATTGAAATTATATTTTTTTCTAGATAAAACAAAGTAAAAGAAAATTTTAGAAAAATGAATCACTATTTTTGACTTTTTAGATTTTAAGATATGAATTTTCTAAAATTTAAACTAATTAAAAGCTTAAAAATAATAAAAATGCTAAAAATATAAACCCTAAAAATTTTATAAAAATTATACTAAAAAGAGAAAATGATAAGAAATTTTATAAAAATAAAAGCCCTAATTTTTACTTTTTAATTAAAGTTTAATTAAACTAATTAAAAACTAAACCTAATTATTTATAAAAATTATTAAACCAACTAACTATTACTAACAAAGGACTAACTATGCAAGGACTAAAGGACTAACAGTGAAAACAAAAGGACAAACGGGGGATTAACTGAGTTAACTAACAAATGAGAAAGTTACAAAACCTACCCTGAGGGCTAACCCGATCACACAACTAGTCCTATTTTAAGCTTAAAATTAAGAATGATTTAAAAGTGGCTTATTATTAAAAACTTATAAAAGCAAACTTATAGAACAAGTGGTGATGATCAACTTTAATGAAAGCACAATAAGCTAAAAACCAAAGATAAGCTCAAAAAGAGCTTATCTTTAAGCTGTTTACAGAAAGTGGGGGTTTCCCCTTGGTTTTACTTAAAAGCTTGTAAAAAGCTCAATTTAAGCTCAATTTGAAAAAGAAAAGGTGATCTAGCAAGCTTATGATTTGCTTAATCTAAAAATGAAAAGTAAATTGACCTAGAAACAGATTAAGCTAACTAAAATTGAAGGTGAAAATGCTAAACTCAAGAAACTAAGCAAAAAGCACAAAATCCATATAAGCTCAAATTCTCAATAAGCTATTTCTGATTATGAGCTTTTGCAAACTAGCTTAAATACTTATTGACTATATAACTGAATCATAAAATCAACTCCTTAAGACTAGAAATCAAAAATTTAAACACTAATCCTAATCCTACTGTTTTTGGCTTTTTAGGTTTTTTGAGCTACTTTTTAAAGCAAGATTAAGCTAGAAAATAAAGCATGAAATGGTAAATAAGCTATGACTTAACTAAAGCTATATGAAAACTAAATTATATCTAAATTTAAGCTTCTAAATCCTACATTTAAAAGCTAAAAATTAAGCTAAAAAGTGACAGCAGGAACAACTTAGTTCCTGCTGATGCACTTGACAGATGAATAAAACCAATAGTGCAGGTTACTTTGAGGGTAAGCCTGCACTTAGACACTCTAAGTGAGTGTCTACAAACACAATTCAAGCACACACAAAGCCTTAAAGATCCTAGATCAATTTTAAGCAATCAAATCTTAAGTCACTAAGTACCCTGGTGCTGAGATTATAAAATAAGCCATAATTTGATGAAAAATGTAAACTAACTTATGAAATCTGTTTTCCTATTGATCTTAAGTGAAATTTAAGCTGACTAAATCATTTTGCACAATTACTTTTGACTTAATGAAGTCAAACTAAGTTAAACCAAACAGTCCTTTAACTTATTGACAGATTTAATAAAAACTTTGGGAATGAATTCTAACTTATTAACCTATGATACCAGATGATTAACAGCTTTTAACTATCTTAACTAACATGATCTAACAACTGATTAACTAGAAATCAAAGATCTATACTATGCTATCTAATATTTTTGGTTTTTTATGGTTTTATGAAAAATTATTTATAAAACTATGATCTAAACTATTATAAGCAAAAACAGATAAGCTAATATGATTAATAAGCTAGATGAAACACAAATAAGCAATAATAAGCAGACAGATTAAGCAAATAAGCATATTAATAATCTAATTAAGCACTTGAGTTAAAACTAAACTAGAATTTAAATGACAATAAAAGTAAAAGAAGACTTACAATTAGCCTAGCTCAACAAGGCTGCTTATGCTCTTAGAGCTTATCTACCAGCTCCCTAGCTTATAAATAAGCTAGGGTAAAAGTCCTTGGAGATCCTTCCATTTTAGATCTCCCTTCCAAGAATTCACAAGTCCAAAAGCAAAGGTAGTTAACTTCTGATTTTAAAGTTAAGGTATATTAAGATTGGTTAAGCTCAAATCAAGAGCTTAGAGACTCTTGAGAGCTTAATATGAGCTTATTAGCTTATTGAGACAGATAGGCTTATTGAAGCAGTTTGGCTTATTGAGAGAGCTTATGAGTTGAAAGGAATTATTTAACCAAAGACATTCATGTGCATTACATAATATAAGATACATAAATTCAAAAGACAAATTACAATAAGCAATATTTAAGCTAACCTAAATTAAAAACTAAAAAAAGGAAAAATAAGGTAAAAAGAAGGTGTGGCTTGCGTGTGTGAGCTGAAGCTATTTATAGCCTGTTATGGATCCTTCTAGCCTTTCCAATCATAGCCGTACATTCTTCTCATCATTTGATCATCAATATAGGTCGTTAGATCCTTTCACACTATCACAAGGATTGCCAGCTTGGCATTCCTTTGATGTGACACTTGTGCTTCTTTTGCAAGCATTTTAGTGTAAAATCCCATTGATGGTGTGTTACTTTCATCAACCCACGTGTGCTGTCCTTGAGGAAATGGACCAATGAGAGGAGGTCTATGACGATTTGACCATGCCATGTTGTTCTTAGCTCATGAATTGTACTTATTTGCCCTTAATTGCCATTTGCCCTATGCTTTGAGTGAGGGGTGAAACGGGGAAGACAATGAATAGTAATTATTCATTTGGCGCGTTTTAACTGTGAAGTAGGGATAAATTCGTGTTTACAACTTTGGAAGTTTGGCAAGAAACGCCCTTGTGGATTTATTATCAATTATGTGCAAGTGTTAAAAAACACTTTCAAAAGTGACCGGAATCAGTCCTTGTGTTTTAGAAAAAAGGAGATGGGCTTTTATTGGGCTTTATGGGCTTTGGACTAGTGTGTTTTTGGGCTTTTTGTCTTATTGTAGTTGACTTTTGTTGACTATTATTGACAACGAGGTTTTGACATTTCCCTGGCATTGGCTTGATAAACCGGCTATGTGCACCTTCGATCTGTGTTCATTTTTGACTCGAGATGTTTTCTTGTGCATTTTGATATGTCCTACCATGCCCACACAAAACATAAATACAAGCTTATTTTTGCTATTTTTGGTCTGTTTTAGGTTTAATTGGTGCCATTTTTGGATACAAACTAAATGTGTATTTACGACTTATCAATCACAGTCCTATAGTTGCTATCGAACAAGATCTTTCATTTCAGAAATGTGCCAATTCGATAAGGCGCTCGAGCTACGGGTGCAGTAAAAACACCAGGTATCAAATCGATTTAAATTCCACATGTCGAGTGGAGGAAGACCCGGCAAGGTCCACCAGGAAAAACTTTAGGAAAATCTCAAACAATTGTAACATCCTCAAGTCGTCTTCTCCTGACTTGTCTTCATCCTTCTTTGTAGTAACATGTGCACCAAAAGACTAGACATCGCTTTTTTGCAATGTATTCTGTGTTTTGAAGTCACGAGATAAAGTGCTGACTAGCCTCGTGTCACCGTTTTCTTCCGTCACCATTGTGAATAATTAATTTTTCATTTCCCCAATGGGATACGAACGATCTCTCGGCACACACAAATTGATTGCTTGTTAACTCGGTTGCCAACCAATCCATACCAATTATAGCGTCGAAAGCTACCAAGTTCTACGGGCATTAAATTTATGTTGAATGGGTGGTTTAGGAGATTTAATGTACAACCCCTAAGAATAGTGTTCAACCCAATTATTTCTCAATCGCGGCTAGTTCGACATCATAATGGTGATCTAAGGTAGATGGCGTGATATCAATCTAGGAATCTAAATCAGTGGACACAAAACTCCTAACGGCACCAAGTAAACATAAGAATAGAAGCATAGCGGTTGTTGAGAAGGAACGTACCCGTCACGACATTGGAATCTGGGTTTGTCCCCGCATGCCCTATCGCATACACCTTCGCTGGAGCTTTGGCATTTCTAACCTGATTACCACGTTCATTGTTGTTGTTGTTCTTCAGCTTCGGACAGTCCTTCTTGAAGTGTCCCCTAACTCCACACTCGAAGAAAGTAGGCCCTTGACCTGTCCCATTTCCTCTTTGGTTACTACCCAGATTAACACTTGCAGAACTTCTACAATCATGAGCCAAGTGACCAAATTTGTTGCACTTGTAGCATTTTGGAGCACATGGACCGTTATGGTTGTAATTTCACTTAGGACATAGAGGTTTAGATCCTCCATACTGTTTCTTATTACCAGATCCTGCAGTGTAGGCTCTGCCAGTGTTCTGCCTTTTGTTATGTTGTGGTTGGTTCTGAGTGTTCCTTGAGGTGTCCTCAAACTTCCTTTTACTCTCTGTATGGTGGTCATCAAAGGTGCGGATTCTCTTATCCATCAATTCGATTGCATTTCAGTTGCCTCTTGCATTGTCTTAGGCTTGGATGCTACTACACTTCCGTGGATCATGTCGGGTAAGCCACCGACATATTCTAAATCTTGTGCAGATTCTTTAGGAAAACATCCCTAAACACACAGCAGTGCCAGTTCCTGAAAACATAAAAACGTTGGTTGTACCTATCAAACAACGGTACCTTTCACTTTCAATTCCACAGTTCAACTTAGAGATATCTTAATTTTGTCCTTGAGCAGTACTTGTCAGTTATTATCTTCTTCAGTTCAGCCAGGTTCATTGCATAAGCAATGTCATTACCAACAGTCCTAAACGTGGGAGTTTCCACCACGTTAGAGCATTTCCAGAAGAGTACAAGTGAAGAACTTGATTGGTTTTCACAGACATTTGCTTATGCGAACACTCGTTAGATTCATTTTCTCAATCTAATTAGCAATTCGACAACTCCTTCTGTACCTTTGAAATTTAGAGGTTGGTACTTCATTGAAGTCCTGGGTAATGAACTACGAGTGGTCCTCGGCTCATGTATCTCCTAGCACCTATTCCTGAATTGTGGCTGTCGACGCCATTCGTGTTTGCATCAAATGTGTTGCCAAAGCGGCAGTAACGCCTTGGTTAATCATTGCTTGAAGTTGGGCATTAGTGACAGATGTGGTGTTGGTTGTTTCTGGGGCTATGTTTGACCTCGTGGCTCTTTTTGGTGCCATTTCTTCAATCATAAGAAATAAAGTAAACGCGTATCGGACTAAAATAAATAGTGACTAATAATAATTGTCGTACAATGACATGAAAATAAGAAATGTTACATTAAGTACCACATTTTAAAATTCGAATTGATTGTAACTCATCAGACTTGACATCATTAACTTTTTAGACAACTTGATTTCATCATTTAAGTACCACATAAAGATTTAAAAAAATATTTGGCAATGACTCAAGTCAAAGAATACTTCTTTTCCTTTTCAAAGATAAATGCTCTGAAACGAACATTTTCTTTTCTTTAAAGCACGGGTGATGCACAGCGATGTACACAAGCCATCAAATGAAGTTCGGGTTTCATACTGAATTATATGAAAGCCATTATACAAACCAAAAATCTTTTTGTATTTTCTATCAAATTCGGTATAAAAGAAAATCTTTTTGTCTTTTCTAAAATTAAAAAAAATCTTTTTGAACTTTTTATCAAATTTTATATAAAAGAAAATCTTTTTGTATTTTTCTAAATTTTCTACATAAAAGAAAATCTTTTTGTCTTTTCTAAATTTTTTATAAAAGAAAATCTTTTTGTATTTTCTAAAAATTTATAACATAAAATCTTTTTGTATTTTCTAAAATTTATTAACAAAAACATTTCGCGATAAAGAACGTATGTTTCACGACTCATCATACCCAATTTCTCGACTAAAAATTTAAATCGAGCTTCAGGCAGAGATTTAGTGAATAAGTCTGCAAGTTGATATTCAGTACCAACGAAATATAACTCTATTGTTTCTTTTTCAACATGATCCTTGATAAAATGATACCTCACATTAATGTGTTTTGTTCGAGTGTGCTGTACCGGATTACACGAGATTACAATCGCAGTTTGTGAATCACAGTAAATCGGTACTTTGTAGTAGAAGAAGCCATAGCTAGTCAATTGAGTACGCATCCACAATACATGAGCACAACATCCAGAAACAACAACATATTAAGATTCGGCTATATAAATACACACACAGTTCTGCTTCTTTGACGACCAACACACCAACTTGTCACCTAAAAATCGAACACTACCAGATGTACTTTTTCGATCTAAGTGACATCCTGCATGGTCTGTGTCTGAATAGGCAGTTAGATCAAAGCAGGAATCTTTTGGATACCAAAGGCCTAAATTTATAGTCCATTTGGGATATTGAAAGATCCTTTTGACGGCTGACACATGATGTTCATTTGGGTTTGCCTAATATCTAGCACACATACATGTTGCAAACATTATATCTGGCCTACTTGAAGTAAGATACATCAACGATCCAATCATGCTTCGATAATTAGTATGATTAACTGGTTTTCTAACTAAATCAAGTTTGAGTTTAGCTTGTTCAACCATGGGAGTGGGAATCGTATCACAATTTTACATTACAAATCTTTTCAAAATATCAAGAATGTATTTAGATTGATTTATAAAAATCCCATTTGAAATTTGATTTACTTGAAGCCCGAGAAAGAATTTCATTTCTCCCATCATACTCATTTCAAAATGTTTTACCATTAAATCTAAAAATTTCGTGCAATATTTTGGATTCGTTAAGCCAAATATAATGTCATCAACATATATTTGAATTAGCATTATATGTTTACCCTTCTTTTTAATGAAAAAAGTAGGATCAATTGAACCTTTTTGGAAACAGCTATCGATCAAGAACTTTGAAAGAACGTCGTACCATGCCCGAGGTGCTTGATTCAAACCATACAGAGCTTTGTCGAGAGCATACACATGATTTGGATACTGTTTGCTGACAAAACCTAGAGGTTGACCAACATACATTTCCTCTTTAAGAATTCCACAGGAAACGCCATCTTTACATCCATTTGAAAGAACGTGAAATCCTTATGAGCAGCATATGCAAGAAATAAGCGTATAGCCTCAATTCGAGCAACTAGAGCAAACGTCACATCATAATCAATGCCTTCTTATCGACAATATCCTTGAGCGACAAGCCTTGCTTTGTTTCGAATAACCAAACTACTTTCATCTTTCTTATTCTTGAAAATCCATTTGGTATTGATGATAGTCCTACCTTTGGGTCGAGGAACTAATCTCCAAACTTTCAATCTTGAAAATTGACCGAGTTCTTCTTACATTGCACTGACCCAATCAGCATCTTTCAAAGCTTCAGCTATGTTAGTAGGCTCAATACTACTTAGCAAACATGCAAACAGACATGAATTTGCTATTTGTCCTCTTGTACAAACACTCGACTTCGGATCACCGATTATCTTATGATGTGGATGATCCTTAGTCCACTTTTTGTCATGAGGGTAAGGTTGATAGAATGTATAAACATTGGAAGGATCATGGAATGTTGTACTTACATCAAAGTAAGCATCTTCCAATCGATCATTAAACACATTGTGTGATGTACTTGTAACACCCCAAAATTGGGTCGCAGCGGAATAAGGGTTCGGGGCGTGTTACTTCATAGATCAATAACACAAGATATATATAGAACGACCAAAAAGTCATTTAAAACCGATACATTGGATTTAACAAAGTATTTGTTACATAAGCCCGAAGCTTCACTTGTTCAAAATACAAAGATTTCTAGCCCATAACAGATATACAAAATGTAATGCGACAAAATCTTTAATGGATGATATCCAAATCAAAACCACCAATGTGTCCCTTGCACCTCGTGCTTATTGACCTCCTGAAAAACATTGCTTTAAAACGTCAACAATAATGTTGGTGAATTCATAGGTTTGATAAATCGTATATTGTAGGACCACAAGATTTCCCAAGTGTATGATAATGCAACAGATGCAGACATCATATAAATGTAATTACGTTGCCCTAAGCTCATGACACTGAAGCTCGACATAAATGAATACCATATAAATGGCCTACATTGCCCGTGATGATGTTCTAACCCGCAACATCCTATGTTCGACATGGTATACGTTCTTTTTCCTAGTGATAGCTAATCACCCGAACGGGGATGTCAATCCCAATAGATCTATTCATAACATTCGCGCTCACAATCCAGTAATTGACAGTTCATGATAGTGGGCTCAACTAGGGTTATCGCTACTTAGGCAACACGTAATCATGATGTAAAACTTATCCACTTGTGTCCAATTATAAAACAGTGCATGTTTCTCACCCCCAAAAACTTATAAAACAAATCATGTAAAACGTGGGGCTATGAACTCACCTTGAGTGAGCGTATATCGAGTATATCACAGAAAATGCGTCACGGTAATGAACGAGTGCAACCTAATCCAATATAGGTCGTATAAGTACTAATCACATTGGGTAACTACTACCATATATAATTCTATATAGCTCAATCACCATCTAATCGTTTTAGTGAAATCATATTTATAAAGTGAAATCGTTTATAAATATACCTTTAGTAAAAATGACATAACTTTATCGTTTCAAGTCCGTTTCTTGCGTTTCTTATGTCCACGCTTTCGTATTAAGACGAGTTATCAAAATTTGACATTTTCATATTTTTAGTCCTCTGATGAACAGTGATTTTTACTGTTCATACCAGTTATAAACTTATTTTTATAACTTTAATTAACGTAAAACTCGTAAATGTCGTATTTTATTCGTTATAGCTCCGTTTTTAGCGATTCTTTCGAGTACGTCTTTGTTATTAAAAGTTCTATCATATTAATAATGTTTTCAAAATGCTATTTACTGATGTGAATAGTAACTTTTATAAAAATAGTTTTATAAAAGTATTTTTATACATTTAAGTATATAATCTCGCGTAATTCATAACTCTTTCGTTATTGATCCAAAAATTATGATTCGAATTGTTTTGGGATCCTAAAAATAAGTGTCATCTGTGAAATATAGTAAACTTTATATATTAGAAGTATTTTATAACTTGTTTTTATAAAAATCTCTTTTATATCGCGTTTAATTAACGTGTAACTCGTAAACTACGTATCTTTTTCGTTATTAATCCGTTTTTCGAGTTTCTTACCTTTTTGGAATCGTCATGAGACGTACTATTTTATAAAAATATAAAAAGTATACCTTATTTTTCGAACCAAAACAGAAAGTTTGGAGGTTTGTGTTAAAAACATGTTTTAAACTTGATTTTGTACTTTTTAGCTTAACCATCTTGTAACAAATCCATTACACCACTCATTATCACATGTATTACATTCCTAGGGTCCCTAAGTCCATCATTGTCCAAGAAATTTCCATGTTAACAAGATCACAAGTTTACATACTCATTTGCTTATGACATGTGTAAGTAACTTTTTATAACAACTAGTTTATACTTTTACATTTTATACTTAAACCAACATTATACAATACTCATAATCTCATTATGACATGATATTACCAAATTCATAACATATAAAAAAGTTCATGAAACAATAATCACAAGTAAAAATCCATTTTAAATGTTTAAAAGTATCCTAAATGGTGATTTTGCTATATAAACATCATATACACATAAAATCATGAAAACGAAAAGTTAAGGGATTTTAGATAACCTTATGATGATGTAATATGGTAGACCACAATATATAAACCCTTGTTTAGATCTAAAACCAAAGCTTACAAGCTTAGAAAACCCTAATTCCAATATAAACCCTAATCTTGCAATACTTGCTTCAATACTTGTAAGCCTTTAACCAACCCTTGCAAATAACTTAAGACATCTTAGATATGATGTATGAGTGCTTGTATGGTCTTAGAAAATCAAGTTATGGATTTGTATAGGGGGTGTTTGTTTGTCGTGGGCTTATAAAAGCCAAGAGGGAGTATTTGTTTGATTTTCACCTTAAGGAAATCGATATGTGTGTGTTATCTTATTAGTTATTTGCATATTATACACTCTT
Source organism: Tanacetum coccineum (assembly GCA_026074375.1). Lineage (NCBI taxonomy): Eukaryota > Viridiplantae > Streptophyta > Magnoliopsida > Asterales > Asteraceae > Tanacetum > Tanacetum coccineum. The sequence goes on along the minus strand of BQNB010140385.1, from coordinate 7,297 downwards.
GACTAGTCCAAGGAACACTTAGAGTAAAATGTGGAAGTCTTTGGTCAAGGTATTGAGAAAATGGGTAGATGTTCCCTAATAGTTGAGAACATCCCATGAAAACATGGAGAAATGTTTTCTATGATATTTTCTTTGCATCTTTGTGTCTAAATCCGGCTATGTATGCATATGTATGATATATTTTTGTGATTTTTGAGTATTGGGTATAAAAGTGGGTATTTGTTGAAGCGTAGAAAAGTTTTGGTGGTTCCGGGAATGCCTAAACGTATTTTATCGCGAAACGTAAACACTTTACGCAACCAATAAAAATAAAATGAACAAAGTTAATAATTATCCTCAAAATAATTACTTAACACTTGCTTGATGTAAACATTTAATTGTTTGATGCCCGTTTACATTGAATGATCATTTTTAGCTTACGCGATTTAACTTAACGATTACGATTAAAAGCAAACGCGTACAATACTAAAAATACATAGTGAATTTATTGACGACGTCAATGACCCTAAAACACGGGGTGTTATAGTCTCCCCCCGTTAAGTGAGCCTTGTCCTCAAGGCTTAAGACGCGGCACTTGACGACGGTGCGGTCTTTGTGAAGAGGTGTGGATATTTCTTCCTGAATTGATCTTCGCGTTCCCATGTGAACTCAGGACCTCTCCTGGAGTTCCATCGAACCTTGACTAGTGGAATGCGGCTTCGCTTCAACCGTTTAACTTCACGGTCCATGATTTCTACCGGCTCCTCGACAAATTGAAGCTTGTCATCAAAGTGAAGTCCATCCAACGGAACGGCTAATGGTTCGTCGGCATAGCACTTTTTCAAGTTGGATACATGGAATGTATTGTGAACCCTGCTTAGCTCTTCAGGTAGCTCAAGCTTGTAAGCAACCTCTCCAACCTTTTCTAACACCTTGAAAGGTCCAACATACCTAGGGTTGACTTTCTCTTTAGCAGTACTTTGATCTTTCACTTAGCAGTACTTTGACCTTTTGACTTGTATTTCCCAACAATGCTACCTGCTGGTAACGAAATGGTGGAAAAAACTTATCAAGCCAAAAAAGTTATGAAATTGATAGGATCAGGATACAAAAAGATACATGTATGTATCAACAACTGCCTTCTTTACTGGAAGGATGACAAGGATCTGACTGCGTGTCGAACTTGTGGGACATCAAGATGGAAGGTTGATAATAAGACACATAAAGTGTACAAAAACATTCCAGCAAAGGTAATGTGGTACTTTCCAATTATACCAAGACTGCAATGACTATATAAGATACAAAGTATTTCATAAGATTTAAGATGGCACGCGACACGGAGGATAACAGATGGCGTGTTACTGCACCCCGCAGATTCACAAGCATGGCATACCATAGATGAAAAATTCCCCGAAATTACTAAAGATCCAAGAAATCTATGGCTAGGAATATCAGCTGATGAGGTTGACGTCAATACAGGAAATAGGCATCACAGTGTATGGCCAGTTTTAACTGTCATATACAACCTTCATCCATGGTTGTGTATGAAAAGAAAGTTTATCATGCTTTTGGTATTAATATTCGGATACCCGAAAAATGATATCGATGTTTTTTTAGAACTGTTGGTTGATGATCTACATATCTTTTTCGAGACAGGGGTTGATACATATGATGTTTCCACAAAAGATAACTTTAATCTTCATGCCGTTATGTTATGGACAATAAATGATTACCCTGCACTTGGTACATTATGTGGCTGCCCGTATAGTGGATTCAAAGGTTGTGTAGTATGTGGGAAAGATACAAACTATGTTAGACTTTCTGCCTCATCCAAGCAAAGTTATGTTGGTCACAGATGATATCTACCATATAACCGTCCGTTCAGAAAGCAAAAGAAGGCATTTAATGGACAACAAGAATTTCTCCCGGCTCTAATTCCAATGACCAAGGAACAAATATACAACGAGGTACAACATATTGAAAATAAGTAGGGAAAAGGAAAACAAACAAACAATAAGGCATCAAAAAACCAAGAAGATATGAGAGGCAGGGGTGTGAAGATTCAAAAGCAGAAAAGAAACACAACAGAAGAATGGGGTAGTTCAAGCCAAGTAAACGGACAAAACAGTGCGTATTGGAAGAAATTCAACATTTGGTATCGAAAACTTAGGTATTGGAGGCATAATTCTGTTCCACAGTGTATTGATTTTATGCATGTAGAAAAGAATGTTGTTGAGAGTCTAGTCGGATCTTTGCTACATGTTCCGGGAAAGACGAAAGATAGAGTGAATGCTCGATTAGATCTGGCTGAGTTGAGGGTCAAACCAGAGTTGTTTGCTATGCAAGAAGAAGACAAAACAACACTACCTCCAGCAGGTTACACATTGGTGAATGCTAAAAAAGACACCTTTTGTGAAACGTTACACAACATCAGGGTACCACAAGGTTATTGTTCAAATTTCTCTAATTTGGTCAACCTAAAGGATAGGAAGCTCATTGGCCTTAAATCGCATGACTATCACATGCTAATGCAAGAGTTTTTGCCCATTGCAATACGTTTAATCATGCACCCACCCACACGATATGCTATTATCAGGTTTTGCCTTTTCTTTAAATCGATATGTAGCAAAGAAATCATATTGCAAGAACTAGATAAGATGCAAGCAGAACTGGTAGTGACACTATGCCTACTCGAGAAGTTCTTTCCTCCGTCATTTTTTGATATTATGATACATTTGACTATGCACCTAACTAGGGAGGTAAAATTATGTGGTCCCATATGCTTTCGGTGGATGTATCCCTTCAAAAGATGTATGAAGGTTATTAAAGGACATGTGCGAAACAAAAATAAACCAGAGGGATGCATTGCTGAGGAGACTATTGCAGAAGAAACAATAGAGTTTTTTAGCGAATATCATAAATCCATGGAAACTATTGGTATCCCACCTGATAAACATGAAACTTATGAAAATGAGGAAGGAAAGCCATTGTCGGCCGGCAAATCAAGTGAAGTTTCTGCGGAACTCTTTCAGAAAGCACATTTGTATGTAATACAGAATACAGATGAAATTGTACCGTATATCGAGTAAGTATTACTAACACATGTCTATTTCGTTACTTAAAATGTTCTATCAAATATAATAATCAAAGACATTGTTTCAGGCGACACAAGCAAGTTTTGAAAACAGAAAACCCGGGTAAACGAATAGCATTTCTGGAGAATGAGCACAGTAAATCTTTTGCTAAGTGGTTACGCGAAGAGGTAATTAATCGTATGTTATTTATAATTGTTTGTTTGTTGTTCCTTAAATTTGAAGCTAATATATACGTGTAATGAAATTCAGGTGGAGAGAGAGTTAGCGATCGACAAAGAAAGTGTATCAGAAACTGTAAGGTGGATATCATATGGACCACGCGCCACCGTAGTGAAATACGATGCATATAACATCAATGGGTATACCTTTCGTACGAAATGTCATGATGGCAAAGTTTACCAGAACAGTGGGGTTAGTGTTGAGGCAATCGATCTGCACATATCTAAAGAAGTTGCAACCACAAGACAAGCATACTATTATGGTGTTTTACAAGAGATATGGGTACTAGATTACCGTTTCAGGCAAATTCCTCTTTTCAAATGTGATTGGGTTAATCACAAATCTGGTGGTGTGAAACGCGATAAACTTGGGTATACATTGGTCGACCTGAATAATTTAGGCCACAAGGTTGATCCGTTCGTATTAGCCTCACAAGCACTACAAGTGTTTTATGTGAAAGACCCGGTAGATAAAAAATTGTCTATTGTCTTTAAGACACCTCCCAAGAATTACAAAGATACGTATGACGAAGTCGATGAGGAATTTAGTACCGTCATTCACCATCGCAATGATAACGTATTGCCTCTTGTAGATCGACGTGACTTGGCTAATGAATCACGAGATGACTACTATCGAAAGGACTGTGGAGGTGTTGTGATACGAAAATCCAAGTGAACCATGTCATGCTCAAGTTGTCATGCAAATACTCTTGTGAATGATTTCATTTTATCTATTAATTTTTTACATCCTGTTTGGTTTATATGTGTGTACTGCTGAACTCATTTAGTACTGCCAGGCAATAGTTAGTGCTGCCAGGCATGTCAGCTGTAATGGTTGTTTAGTGTTAATAATGTTCAGTTTGTGTCTGTGAATAAGTATGAAGGATGTATGGAAGTTTTGATTTAAATGTGCAAGGGTCTTATGAAAAAGACCCAAAGGCACAGCGGTAAGGAGTGGGAGTGTGTGTGTTTATAAAAGGTTGAGGTGTTGAGGTCGGGGGTTCGAGCCTTGCTCACCCCCGACTTCCATTTCCCTTTTTTTTGGTTTTTATAAAAAACTTAAAGAAGAAAAGTTGTAAAGGATAACTTTTTAAGCAACTTTAACAAAGATACTATAAGCTAAAACTTAAAAATAAGCTCTTAAAGAGCTTATGAAAAAGCTGTTTTCACTAAGTGAGCTTTTGAGCTCTAAAAAGGCTAAGATTCACTAAAAGGCTTGCACATAATTCATTATAAGCTCAATTTTAAAAACAAAAGCTGTTTAAGAAGGCTTATTATGTGTATAAGCTAAATTCATTAAGCTAAGTTAACTGAAAACACTTAAAGGTCTCTAAATCTAATGATCAAAAGAGCAAACTCAGAAACTAAAACTAAAAGCTTAAAAATTAGATAAGCTAAATTGCTCAATAAGCTATGACAGAAGCTTAGCTTTTGCAAACTTAACAATCAACATATAAGCTATAAATCAAATTCATAAAAACTAAACTTATAAGCTAGAAATCTAACTTAAGAACCTAAATCTACTTAGTACTGTTTTTGTATTTTTAAGATTTTTGATGAACTTTTTAAGCTAAATTAACCTAAGAAATAAGCTAGAAATGTGAAAACAAGTTTTAAACTATCTTATCCTATATCTAAACTAAAAGCTTATTCAATTTTAAATCCTAAAACCTAATTAAGCTAGCTTAAATGCTAATGAAAAATCAACAGTAGTAACAGCAGTTACTACTGCTGATGCAATTGGCAAAATAGCCAAAACAACAATGCAGGTGACCTAAAGTGATAAAACCTGCACTAGACACTCCTATTGAGTGTGTCTAAACTCAACTTAAACAAGATCCAAGCTCAATGAGGCTTAGATCAAGTTTTTAACAAGCAAAAGAAATGAAAAAGTCCCTGGTGTGGAACTAAAGATATTAACTTTAAACTTTTTATATTTTGAAATCTTTAACTTGAGAAAACAACTAAACTATTCATTGTTAACTGATTCAAACTAGATCAAATGCTTATATCAATCCTTTGATATTTGAGGTCAACAGTCCTAATCAAACACCCTTTAACTATGACATTTTCATTAGCTCTATGATTCTTATTCTAATTATTGAAAACCTTAATACCAGTTAGCTAGAAGCTGTATAACTAACATAGTGAGCTTTATTTTTCACAAACTAAGATAAGCTAGAATTTATAATCTCTACCAATAACTCTAATATTTTTGGTTTTTTTAGTGATTTTATGACAAGTTAAAAAGTAAACTATGATCTAAGCTATAAAAGCTAAAAACAGATTAAAGTGCATGATTATTAAGCTTGTCTAAACAGTAATAAGCATTAGATAAGCAGATTAGCAGAACTAATAAGCTACTTAAGCAGTTTTAAGATAGAATTTAAAGAACAAAGGAATTAAATGAAAACTTACAAAATGCTTCAGCTAAACAGAAGCTAATTTCTCAAATGAGCTTATCAACAGCTCTGGCTTATCCTAAGATAAGCCAGTAATAGTCCATATGAGCCCTTCCTTAATTGGCTCATCTTCCAAAATCCAAATAGTTAAGGTTTTTAACCATTTTTAAAGTTAAAGTAGATTAAATGACTATTTAAGCTCAATCTCAAGCTTATAGACTTGTGAGAGCTTATAAGAGCTTATGAATCCTTACACTATCACTAAAGCTTATATAGAGCTTTTTGACAATTTATTAAGAAAACTTAAATTTGATTAACTAAAAAACTTGATTACATTACTTGAATTAAACTTAAAAGTTTAAATGAAAATTACATTTACTTAAAACTTAAAACTTAAGCTAAATTACCTAAAACCTTAAAAGCTAAAAACTAGAAAAGAAAAAATAAGATAAGATAAGATCCTTGTGTGTGAGGAGTGAAGGGCTATTTATAGCATCCAGCTGAACCTTCTAGGCTCCAAAGTTTGTTAGATCCTCCTCCAATCATTGGCCCTTGATTCCTCTAATATTTTGTACTCATTTTCAACCGTTGGATCACTTATAAGCTCACACGGATTGCCAGCGTGGCATATCCGTGGTTTATAGCCTTATGTTACTTATGAGAGTACTTCTATTGACTAAATCCCAACATTCTCTTATGCTTTCTTCATGCCGACGGTGTCATTCCTTTGGCCCCCAATTGTTATTTGCCCTTTGTTTTTACCTTTGTAGTTAAAGGAAGAAGAAGAATGAACAGTAGTAACTTCTTTTCCCGCTTCTTTTTTACTATAAGGGTGTTTGATTATGTTGACCCAGGTTTATTTCTTCTTTGGGCCAGGTTATAAGAGATTTGGGCCCGAGTTGTGGAGTATGTTTTGTTATAAAAAAGGTAACGGTCGTTATCTTTTATTAATAAAAAGATAACGACTGTTAGGGCATTTAGGGTTTGTTTTGTAATTTGGTTAATCATGAAGGATTGATTTGGTAACTTTGGGATTTTGTCTTTTTGTGACTTTGACTTTAGTTGACTGAGAGTTGACTTTTTGACTTTGATAGCTTCCTCCCGGCTTTTTGTGTGCTCTTCCGTTCTTGTGTTCGTGTTTGCCCGGTTTTAACCATTTTCTTGGGATTTTTGCTTTATCCGTACCTACACAATAAGAAAGACAAAACAAGCAATATACAAGCCTTTTATGCACAGTTTTGGTCTTTTTAGGGTCTATTTTGATATAAAATGGATATGTGTTTTCACACATATCAAAATTCCCCAAACTAAGCAATTGCGTGTCCTCACGCTATATTATATGCCTTATAACCAAATACCTCGAAACTTCCCTAAACTAAACCTTTGAAAAGTAGCAAAGATTTTTGTGGAGAGAGCTTCAAAGTCACAAGTTATAAAACACCCTTATTTCCCATTTTCTAAAACCTCTCCATTTTTTTAAATAAGAATATAGATGGGATAATTTTGACTTTCGTTATTTTCGTAACTGTTAGGGATCATAGAACAAGATGCATTTCGAATCCGAGAATGCCCCAAAAAGGATAAATTCATCGTTCCCGACTTT
>BQNB010140384.1:0-11531 GCA_026074375.1 Tanacetum coccineum | reverse complement strand
GTACGTCACCACTCGGAATGTTAAGCTTCATGAGCTCATCAAGCAAGATTTTTGGTTTCTTCGAAGCAGCTTTTTGGCGAATGTCGTCATTTGTCATTGCATTAGCCACAACATTTGCCATAGTTGCAAAATTGGTGTTAAACCCGTGCACAAATGTAGTAAAACTATGGTTGATTTCTTCAACATGTGCCCCAATATCGTGATTTTTTCTTTTTCTTTGCAAACTTATCAACCACATATGTTTTTTGCTTTTCATTCTGTTAATACAAATAATGTCTAAAACATTATTTATATTTTTCGACCTCTCAACATTTTGATAATAACAAAATGTAAAAGCGTTTACGATAAAATTAAACGTTTACAAATTATTAATCATAAAATTCCATTTCTAGATTAGTAATCACTTAAGGTATGAACAAACAAATCATTAAGCATGATTAGTGATCAAGAAAATATTTTTCTCTTATCCATTACATTTTTACAAAAGAATTTCACAAAATTTATTATACAAAATATTTTCTATTTAAAAGAAAAGTTTTATTAAAAACTTAAAATTTGAAATTCTAATTTTCTCCCCAAAACGAAGGCTTCTATACCAGATACAACCTTCCCCACAAAAAGACAAAAAAGGGAGCGTAGTCTACTAGGTGGCCCCCTTATAGGCCTGGCGGCCCCCAGATATATCTGGGACCGCCGCTAGTGACCGTTGGATTTTCCTGCCTATAAATACTGCTCAATTCTTTGCAGAAAATGAGACCTTTTTGCACGAATTTTCTCACACTTCTTACTCTCTCTAAAACCCTTCTTTCTCTCACTAAATATCTTGATCACTAACATCTCTTGATCTTGTTTCAAGTGATCGAATATCTTCTTCTCATCTCTTCCCTCTCATTCAAATGCAAGAGAAGAACACTCGTATTCGCCTAGAAACGAAGTATTGATTAGTGATCTCTCCTCTTTTCTTCTAAGTACCAAATCTTTATTGTAATTATCTTGTGTATTTGTGAGATTCGGATATTGTGTAAATCCGATAGTGTAGAGCTAGTGATCGTGTAGTGATTGTGAAGTGGTAGATTGGTTCTAGCTAAGATTAGAACTCGACATTTAGCTTAGTGTCGGAAAATAACATAAGCGACGTATAAACAGTTTTCTCCGCCTGAAAGGAGCTTGTTGACATAGTAAAATCTCAAGTAGGATACTCGGGGAGTGGAGTAGGGCGAAAAAGAGCTTCGTAGCCGAACCACTATAAACCTTGATGTCTTGGTTTGATTGTTCCTTTTCTCATCTCTTTATATTGTTGTGATTGTTATTTACTATTAGTTTAGATATTTAATTGGTTGATTTATATTGTTGGTTGGCTAAACATACTACTCGAATCTAAGTATTTTAAAAGCAAAGTTTTAAAACGAAAACTAACCTGTAAACTATTCAACCCCCCTTCTAGTTTCCACAAGTTACACAACAGCTGATTTGCAAGTGTTGCCTTAGCTTCAAGCTCCCTTTGTAGTTTCAAAACAATTGTTTTACGTGTTTCATTTACAGAATAATCCATAAAGTTTGTTAGTGGAAAGAAGCAGTGTGTGTGAGGCAAGATTCTATTATAGATGATAACCTAGTTGATATAGGGGAAATAGTATGGGCAGTGTTTATCAATAGACTGAAAAAGTAAAAAACAATGTTAAATCATGTCATATATCTCGTGCATTTATAAGAGATAATAGACACTATTTTCAAGTAGTGCTTATCAATTGTTATTGAGTTATTTTATGAAGCTCCGTATTGAATTGTTTAAATTGCATGAGTTATTTTGATCAAAAAATAGGAACAAAGTGTGTACATTGAAAATTCATTCTTAATACATATCTGATTCACATTGAGTTACATGAATATTAACACATACGATTCCTCTGATTTCCCATTCGACATTGAACTTCTTTAGTTTCCTCGTCTTTAAAGTGTTTTTTTCCGCCCATTTAACCATTTGATCGGAAGTGTAATCATTTTGTGTTTGCTCTTTTTTATGGTCTTCACTTTCACTTGTGAAGTCAGTTATGACATGGCTCATCATTTCTGCCAAGATAGCATTTGGGAAAATATATTTTGATATAACAAAATTGACACCAAGGTGGTCAATGTAAATTTTCAATTTGTAATTTGCTAAAGATATATCAAACATGACATGCATATCATAGTTGTTTCTAAGTTTGACGGTTATTGAAAAGCCATTGTGTGGTATTTTATAATAAAGAGCATGAATATGTGTACCTAAAATATGAAACAAATATTGTTTCATCTCTTCTAGTTTCATTCTTGGAATGGTGATGTTCATTGTTCCACCGTTTACGTACATCGAGTTTTTTATGTGATCGATTACCAATTGGACATTATTGTGAACTGGAAAATTGAAAATGGTTTGCGTGTAGGGTGTATTAGGTTTTGTTTTATTGATAAATCCTAGTTTACCAAGAAATTCATAGTAATAGAACTTTTTATTTTTTTGTTTCTGCATTTGATCTAGATACCTGAGTGATTCTTGTTGTTTTATTTTAGTTTCTTCAGAAATGATACCTGCAAATGATTCTTCCAAAGAGTCATCGTTTGGAATCAACACCGTGCTTAAATCTATGGGACTATGAGAAACGAAAATCTGGAGCTTCCCAGCAACTTTTGCAATGTCGTACATAACATTAGTATCATAATCATTCTTAATTGCTTTCATACCTGATAACGTGTTGTTTGGTGGCAATGTGTAATAAAGAGTAGTGAATCGTCTTGGTATTTTCCATTTTAGATAGCTAACCATATCTTCAAAATCCATTGGAAGAACATGAATATTTAGTACTGAACCATCTTGGTAGGTTAGCGGGTTAAGTTTAAATTCTCCGTTGTGGTTTACATCGAACTCGAAAGTAGTATTAGAAGACGTCGACATTTTTTGAAAGTAAGAAGTGTTAATTGAAATATATTTGTTGAAAATATGTAGTTGTATACATGTATATATATTAATTGCAAAGCGTAAAGTTGATAAGTCAATTTTGTGTCAGAAATGATAAGTCATTTCGATGTCTGAATATATCATTTTTTATTGTTACACACTAAAACAAGGAAAGTAGATGATACAAACAATTATAAAAGATTGTTTCTTAGTAACTAGTCAAATAACTTTTTTGCACAAGAAGGTTTTCCTTGATTTTCCGTTTTGTTTGTCTCATCTTTGTGCTTCTCGGCCACGAGAAGTGGGGATAGCTCCACCCGAGAAACGTACACATGTAGTCGGTTTTGATGAGTTTGAGTATACGTGAGTATCATGTCGTGCTCTTGTATAGCATCAGCCAAAGGTACAAGACCTGAATCAAAACTACAATTAGGTTTCTTTATATAAAAAAATGTTAAGGAGTTTTCATCGTAACCCAAACAGTTTGTTAATATTAGTCTCACTTGATCGGTTGAAAAGGTGTCCAACTCTACAGGATCTACGGTAGCAACCATCTCACCAACAAATTCTCTTCCAGACAGACTAGTGAACCTTCCATAATGGTGTAGTAGGACCTTCAATGTCATTGTTTGAAATTTACAATGAGTTAATGAAACAATGTAATGTTGTTGTTGAAGTTGTACCACAACTATGTAGTTTATATAGTGTAACCCACAACCACATTTATTGTTTTTCATTAATGACAATGAGGTTGTCATAAATCGCGTAAAATACTAAGTGATGAAACCATTGTCAGGGACTTGTCAACTCAATGTTTCTATTTAGTGATTGAATTGTCTAATCTGTCATTGAATTGTCAAAATCATGTCATAAATCGCGTAAAATACTAAGTGATGAAACCAATGTCATAGACTCGTCAACTCAATGTTTCTATATACTCATTGAATTGTCTAACCTGTAATAGATATCATTTTCTATACCCATTTATGTGTGATATCCATAGTATTTAAAGCCACACGGTTCAATTATTTATGTAGTGTTGTTGTACTAACATAATAAGTTTAACTTAAAATAAAATATATTACAACATTCATAACATATATTAGAATTTAACAACAAACCAACAGAAATCATAAAAGCATACAAATGTTTAAAAACCAAACGACTTAAACCAATTATTTAAACCATTCGTGTTTAGATCATCTAGGTGTTGCGATGCATATTGTTGAGAATCGTAATGTTCATATATTTGAGATGATTCTGTGTGACATCCATCATATACTTGAGATGTGTTTGTGTGATGTTGGTCGTAAGGTTGTGATGGGTATGTGGTTTCACCGTATTGTTGTGATGGGTAATGGTTATAACTCTTAAAATTGTTGACATACTATTGATGTGGGTTGTAGAATGATGGTTGGTTGTTTCTTGGAATTTATTGATCATGTTTTCTACGTATGTTTACAGGCGGCTCAGTGACAAATGGTTTAGTGCAATGATCACGCCTGTGTCCTGCTTGTTTGCATATGTTACAATGTATAACGCTTGGCTCCTCTCCTTGAGATGGTATACGGTTTGTATTTTTAGGATGACCTGGTTGTGGGTTGTCCATTCTAGGAGGAATAACTTTTTGAATATTGTGCGAAAATTCCCATTGTTGCATATTTCCAAGAAAATGAATTGCATCTGAGTAAGATCGATAATGATCGTCACTTCACTAAAAACTGAATTCCTAACAGGTTATAACTCTGGAAAGTGTTGTCATACTGTTGATGTGGGTTGTAGAATGATGGTTGGTCATTTCTTGGAATTTCTTGATCATGTTGTGTACGTATGTTTGCAGGCGGCTCAGTGACAAATGGTTTATTGCAATGATCATTTCTGTGTCCTGCTTGTTTGCATCTGCTACAATGTATAACTCTTGGCTCCTATTTTTAAGATTGTATACGGTTTGTATTTTTAGGATGACCTGGTTGTGGGTTGTCCATTCTAGGAGGAATAACTTTTTGAATATTGTGCGAAAATTCCCATTGTTGCATATTTCCAAGAAAATGAATTGCATCTGAGTAAGTGCCTTGATATTTTGGTCTTTTGAACCAATCTGCCACAAATTGGACACAATTCGTCAAACCCATAAACCTTGTTACAGCTATAATGTGACTACACAGAATCCTTGAAAGCTGCCATTTACGACATTCACAGATGCCTATTTGTTAGTTGACTTCACGAATATAATGACCGTCTAAAACTTGGTATTGATAGTTGTTAACATCGTTAACAACCCATGACGCGCTTTTCATCCATTTTTTAGTTACTTTGTTTGCTACCCAATCAGTTATTTCATACATCATATTTGCTACAAGAATACATAAACAAGAATCAATATAGCAGTTGATATTGAAATTTTTTTATATATTATGTATTCTAAGAAAAATACCTGCTAGTTGTCAACATTTATAGTACCCGTCTGGCACCATCGTACGATACGCTTCGGCCAACTTTAACATCGGTAGCTTTCTATTATTACACTACAAGAATTAACGGACTCCACACTATTCAATGTCATATAATTGTAACAAACTAGTGGGCAATGCACTCTTGACCATCTTTGAGGACCAGCTTCACAAAGCTTGTGGTATGCATCAGGCTGAACAGCTTGTAGTGTGCTCATGTTGCTTGCAAAGTCTTCTGGTGTATATGCCTTGCATATTTTCCAGAATAGACCTTTTGTTTTTTTTCCTTTTTAATGCTAGGTTCATCATAATATGACGACAACATACAGCATGAAAGGCTAAAGGGAATTCATTGTATACTGCCAAAGCTATAGCAGGATGCCTATCAGATATGAATAGCAAATTGGGGTTATCGCCAATGCATTCTTTGAGTACGGACATCCACCATGTCTAACATGGACCTGTTTCCCCTTTGCATATACCAAAAGCAATTGGCACAATCTGATTGTTTCCATCCATGCCCACAACTACAAGATTTGTTCCCTGGTATAGACCATTATAATTATACTAAAGTGAAGTACTAGTATTTTATTATTTAGAAAATTGAGGAACGTACGAATCTGAAATAAAACATTATAATTATACTAAAGTGATGTACTAGTATTTTATTATTTAGAAAAGCTGAGCATGACTTACCAAAGCACCGATGGCAATAAATAACATCTCGAAAACTCCTTTTTCATTTGTTTTGATACGTGTGACTATCCTTGGGTTTTTTCTTTCTAAATTGTGACAATCATACGGTAGGATTTCAAAAGCTTCATACGGTGAACCCCTTATCTGTTCTATCTCATAATCCTTTCCTCTCCATACTTGTTGGTAAGATATATGTATTTTATATTCTGACAAAATATCTTGTTGTATATCGTTCCCTGTAACTTAGGAGTGATAATGGGAGCAATTACCTTTTTGTTAGCATTTCGATGGTTAGGATATGTTTGAGTTCTGGGACATGTGTGAACATCATTAAGATGTGTAATGTAATACTTAGCTGTATTATCCTAAAGTTTAGCACGAAACTTCCAATCACATTGTGTAAAATGATAGCATTTTAATTGATACCTTTCCGGGACTGACCTGTCTGTTATTGTCAAAAATTTTACCCTTTTGAACTTTTGATTCTTGACTATACTACTTTGAAATCATATGTTTTGCCTTGTAAACTGGTGTTTCTGGAATGTCAGGCTTAAATGACATGAACATGTTCCATTTATGGTAAATGGGTTAGGGGTTTCCATCTACCCCATCATCAAAATCATTTTTTCCATCCGCGTTTTCGTCATGAGATTTGAACGCAAATGAGGATTCTGGTTTTATGAAATGGAGCTCATTTTTATAGCTTGACTCGTGATTCTGAAAATCACTTTGTCAAAAATCAAAAGATAAACCATGGTTGAAAAAAGACGTATTATTATTATTATTATTAAAAATAGATGAGTTTACGTCTTGATTAGATATGCCGTTGTTTTCAAAAGTTGTGGGTTCAAAAAAAATTAAAGAACATGTTGTTTTGATTGTTTGGCCCAAAATTTGTGGTTTCGTGTATTGGTATATGCTGAGAAACATACAAATGTGCAAATTCATTTGGGGAATTACAAGCACATTCAACAAAAAATTGTACCTCAGCGTCGTCTGTGATATCAACCGTAGAGTCAAATGTTGAGATCTTAAATGATAAATTTATTCGATAATTTGATTCCAAAATGAATTTCTTCATCATCATTTCATCTACGTTGAGTACATCAAATCTACAGACATAATGGCACCTCGTCGCGTTTCATTATTAACGAATTATGCATTTGAATTTTCTTATATTTGACTCCATTTTTATTTTTAAGATTTAGTTTAGGATGTTTTCAGTTCATGTTGGTTTCATAATATATATATATATATATATATATATATATATATAGTAATTGAAGAGACATCATTGATTTGTCAATTCAACGTTTCTAAAAGTAAAAAAAATCATGTCATAGATCGCGTAAATTATAAAGTGATTAAATCTATGTTATAGACTTGTCAATTCAATGTTTCTAAAAGTAACAAAAATATCAAAATCATGTCATAGATCACGTAAATTATAAAGTGATTAAATCCATGTCATAGAATTGTCAAGTCAATGTTTCTAAAAGTAACAAAAATATCAAAATCATGTCATAGATCGCGTAAATTATAAAGTTATTAAATCCATGTCATAGACTTGTCAAGTCAACGTTTCTAAAAGTAAAAAAAATTAAAATCATGTCATAGATCGCGTAAATTATAAAGTGATTAAATCCATGTCATACACTTGTCAAGTCAATGTTTCTGGTAATGTTATTGAAAGGTCAGAATCATGTCATAGATCGTATAAAATGCAAAGTGATTAAATCCATGTCATAGACTTGTCAAGTCTATGACATGGATAGTTATTGAATTGTAGATAAACAGTATCTATAAAGTATGAATAATGTAAAATGATGTATACTATTGTATTGCTGTATTTATACCATATAAAATAGGATACAGCCAACTTAAAATATGTAACTCGTATATTCATTAAAAATTTTAAAATATGTCAAACAACTTACCATTTGACCTTCAATTGGCTATCATGAATAGACTATCAGTGAACTCTTTACTTTAATTTTGTACTGTTTCAAAGAGATGGAAGTCTTCTATAGACTGTTCCAACTTCATTCGTAATTACGATTTTCGTGAGAGAAATAATTGTCGTTTATATTTAACCTTTAAGCAAAATATTGAAGGTTTTATCTACTCGGTAGATGATAATTTTGCATTCTCACATGTAGTTTCAAACTTAATTTTTTTCTCTCTTACACCAATTGCTACATCTGAAGGTGTATGGTGTTTTTCATATGGCGAACACTTGATTCTATTTCTTTGGAACCCATTACTAAAAAAATCGGTCCGAATATTAGTCCCCAATTACACGCTACAACCTGACTCACCAAAAATGATATTTGGTTTTGGTGTCCGTCCTAACACTTTAGACCCAATACTTTTGAAGATAAATTATCCCTATTACGGTCAAGGTCCATGGTATGTGTCAGTGTTTACATTAAGCTCGAGAATTTGGTATAAACTTCAGAGTTACTCTCTGCCACGTGAATTTATAAGACACTTAAACGCCATGACTCAAAAGCAGTTGTAGCGTAAAATATATGGTTGGTTCAGAAAGTTTTATAGTTGCAATTATTAGGAATTTCAATACAAAACTTTACATGTTAGTTATTTCCAAATTGATTGAGATTACTCACCAATTTTAGGTTATAGACATGCCTGAACAGATGCTAGTTGGGGAGTTTTTACCTCCATACTATATTTCCCAACTTGGAGACTCTATTATAATTTCTGGAATTTTCAATTTTGGTGACTTCCGTATTATATACGCATGGGAGCTAGAAGTTGATGATGGTGAAGTTTCATCGTATAGACAACTATTTACCATTCCATACCCAGTAGAGCATGAGCTCAAATTACTTGGATTCAGTAAAGATAAGCAACCAATAGTTGAAGCTTCGATCAACCCACAATGGCATTAGTCACTACAAGTGTTCAATCCAGGCTTTCAACATTTTTAAAACGTTGGTGTCGAAGCAAACCATGGTTCATTTTTCATTGGCCTATACCAAGAATCACTAATGCTTCTTAATAAACAAAATAACGTACTAATACATTAGGTTGTGTCGTTAAATTTATTATTTTATGTTTTTCATGTTATAACCGTATTAGTAATTTTAATTATATATTAAACGTATTTGCATTGTTACTAGTGTGTTATAATTATTTCTATTAACTTTTGTATATAATGTTACTATTTACCTGATTGTAAAAATAGATGGCATGGCCTTGCCAACTCAACGTTTTATAAAATAATTGAATTGTCAGACTATACCATCTAAGTTTACTGTCATCTATATTCAGTAAATGTAAACACTTTTACTTTCAATGTTGTTCCTCTATATAAACCCGACTTTGTTACTCAATTCAAAAACTTCTATATTCAACATCATTTTCGTCTAATATTTTCTTTCTAACTTGTTTACAATGTCCGACTACTTACCTTTTGATATCCAAATCAAAATCATGCATAAAATTCTAGTTTAAGAGTTTACTCAAGTTCCGTATGGTGTCAAAGTCATGGAAGTTTACAATAGATAGTTACATCTTCATCCGTGATTACCGTTCTCGTCAATGTGACATGTGTTGATTTAATTTTAAGTATAGTGTTAGTAACGAACGTTTTATGTATTCTGTAGATGGACACATGTCCTTCACCCCCTAAATACAAATTTTCCACTTACATATCTAACGCCAATTACCACTTCTGAAGGGGTATGGTGTTTTTTGTTTGGTTCTGATGTAGGTGCAATTCTTTAGAACCCATCTATAAGAAAATTCTTGGGAATAGAAGTCCATGACATGGATAGTAGGCCAGCAAACCAAAAATTTGTTTGGGGTTTCGGTGTCCGGCCTGACACATTAGACCCAACAATAATAAATATCTCTATGTCGTTTTACGGAGACGGACCATGGCATGTGTTAATATATACTTTGAACTCGGATACTTGGACTGTTCTTGGGAATTACCGTTTGCCGCGTGTCAGTATAAGAATAAAACGATCTGGGGTCTAGCAGTAGTAGGTAGTTGTATTTTTGAGGGTTGTTCTAAAACGTTTTTGAATGAAGATGGTTCTTCTTACAAACTCTATATGCTTGTTTCTTTTGATATGATTAACCACCAATTTCATGTATTAGACATACCTACTCAGTTAAGAATCAAACTTCCAATTCCATTCTATATTTCCAAGCTTGGAAACTCTCTTGTAATTTCAGGAAACGTCATTTATTATGAGAACCGATATATTTGTGCATGGTTGTTAGAAGTTGAACCTGATGTTGTAACATCTTGGAGAGTGCTATTCATCATTCCCTCCCAAAATGATACAAAATTACTTGGATTTACTATGGACGGAGATCCAATTGTTGAAGTTGATAGCAGCCAAGAAATGGTGCACACTCATTTTAGGATATTCCAATATGGGCTGACGCGAGCTGGGGCTGGCGTAAGTTGTTACAGCTTTAGGAAAAGGTTTGGCCATTCTTTTAGGCCAAGATTGGCAATGGTTTGAACACCTCGGTGTTCTTTGATAACTGGTGTCGCCACAGCCCCTTGGCTAAATATATCTCGCCTCGTGATGTCTCTAATGCGGGGTTTAATATGTCGTGTAAGGTGGCAGATTTTGTGGCTAATGGGGAATGGCATTGGCCTCAGCCGTGGCTTTTAAAAGCCCCTAACATTGGTACTATGTCAGCCCTGATTCTGGATCCTACTTCGAGTGACTTAATCCAATGGAAAAATAGGAAGGGTGTGCTTTCCTTGTTTTTTGTGTCAAAGGCGTAGGAGGAGCTATGTCCTCGTAGTTTTGAGGTTAAATGGACTCGTGTTGTTTGGTTTTCTCATTGTATTCCTCGACACGCTTTTCATCTTTGGCTAACGTTGAGAGGTAGCTTGCGGACTCAAGATAAACTTCGCCAATGGGATGTAGGGAATGTGGATCTCTCGTTGATACGCTGCCCTCTATGTGACATGGTTCCGGACTCACATTGCCATCTGTTTTTCGAATGTCAATTCTCTTCGCAGGTATGGTGTTACGTTCGTTCGTTGGCTGACTTGGAGAATGTCCCTCCATTAATGCATCTTATTTTGATTCGGTTAATATCTATTGCTCATCAACGGTCGGCAAGGAGTATTATTGGAAGGTTGGTAGTGGCTGCTACGACTTATTTCCTTTGGTCTGAAAGGAACAATCGTTTGTTTAAAAACTCTAAAAGGTCTCAAGAGGAAGTTTGGGACTTGATTATGACTACGGTAAGACTTAAGCTTCTCTCTTTTCATTTTAAAAACCCATATAAGGTGTCGGAGTTGCTTGATAAGTGGAATATGCCGAGTGGCTTTCGGATTTATGGCTCGTGATCGTTCGGTTCTCCTCATGCTGGCCTTAGAGTATCAATGGTCTTTCTTGGTGAAAAAGACGTAGGACGTACACTAATTTTTTGTTTTATATGTCTTTGCTCAT
>BQNB010140383.1:0-15043 GCA_026074375.1 Tanacetum coccineum | reverse complement strand
TTGTGATCGTGGTTATTTTCGTGTAATTAAAATAGTACTTTATAGCTTATTTGTATTCGACTTATATAATAAGCTTATGGGAATGCTTATTTTGATTTTATTGGGCTTAATGGGCTTATGTTTGGTTCGGGCCAACTAGAAAAGAAAGGAGAAGTGTTTGTTTAGCTTATTTTGTTTCGGCTTATATATATATTAGCTTATTTTCTAGCTTATTTTGAAAGGACAAATGGGTCTTATCCAGATTATAAAAAGGGCCCGAACTTGGGTTTGCTTGGGCTTTTAGCCGCGTCCCACATCCAAAGCCCGACACCATGATCTTATTCGTGAGCTTATGTGGTTCGGCTTAATTTACTTGGGCTTATCAAGAGCTTACTATAGCTTATTGATGAACCTAAAACTTATTTAATACCTTTTTGCGTATAGGGTTAGTCGTAAAGTATTTTGATTGATCGGACTGGTGTAGCTTATTGAATATGTTCATGAATAGCTTATTTAATAGTGTACGACTTAGACGCTATACGTTTGACTTATTTTGAACGTTAGACGTTACGAATAATAAAATTAGGCTTATTGGGTCTAAAATCCCAATAAGGGTCCGAATGGTCTTATGACTAAATATTAAAAAGGGATTTGATGATGCATAGTGGTATTTGTGAAATGTAAATTGAAAGTGATTTGAAAATGGTTTATAAATAAAGTCTACGACTTTGGAAAACGTATAAATACGAACGGGTCATGCCGAAATTTTTATAAATTATTTATACTTAGAAAATACTAGAAAACGCACGTGGTAAAAACTAGATACACGGGAATTAAGTAAGATGCCGAACAAAATTTATACATAAATATAATATATATTTTTATATAGTCATTTATATGTATATAATATTAATCTACATATTATTATTTATCGTTTTACTTTTGAAAACATTTTAACTATTATACCATAACAAGCGTTAATTTTTGTAAACATATTAACAAAAGTACACTAGTATATATTTATGCATTATCCGTAATTCTTAACTACTCTGATATTAAATCGAACATTCATTACATAGGTTGTTTTCGTGAACCGTCGTTCGTTATCGTGTGATTTTATTCTAGACTATTCTTCTTCAATTCACCAATCAAGGCGAGTTCATAGCTCCACTTTTACTTGTTTTGAATAATTATTTTATAACTTGGGTGAGAAACATTGCTTACTTTTAAAATTAGACACAAGTACTATACGTTAGAAATTACCCGTTTACGTGTTGCCTAAGTAGCGTTTAGACCACTATTGCCCGAATTATCATGAACTGTTAATCATCTTTAACCGACTGGCTGGTTAACTGAGCGCGAGTGAATAAATAGATCTATTAGGACTAATTATCCCTGGCTAAGAAAGCAATTAATAGTTCGAGTTTGCCTATGACCTAAAATGGATATATGTCATGTCGAAACTAAGTTAGGTGGTTCTTTGTGTCGGACACGCCGAAGGGCAATGCCTTATATAGCAGCGTTGTAATGCTATTCTTTCAGTATTAGCTTCAGTGTCATGAGGCTTAGTGCCAACGTAAATGCCTCTTTATGTGAGTTGTATCTCCTATAAACTGTCACATAGTTTTGTTTAATCTTTGTGGTCCAGATTAATTACATTTGGACTAAAACTATGAATTTCACAACTTTATGTTGACGTTTTATGCATGTTTTCTCAGGTGTTTAGCTTGGTGTCGTTGCTTGACTTTATGTGAAGTCTATTTGCCCGGATCCGGCTTTTACCATTAAATTATCTATGTCTTTAAATTACGTTGTTGTTGATTATTTATGTTTTGCATTTTGTAAATCTGGGATCTTTTATTTTTGATCGATGTAAACTTTTTATTATTTTAACTTTATGCAACGGGTTGTTTATTTTTAAATACATAACATAGTGGTGTTCTGTATATTCTTTGTACTTGAGTATTCAGCTGACTGTCACGCCGCCGGACGCTTAATCGTACGGACCATATTTGGGGGATTGTCGACGATTGGTATCAAGAGCCATGTTTATAGAGTTCAATGTAGTATATAGGTTGTCTATAACCAGTATATGATCCTCGTGATTATTATGTGCCTTAGTGATGTTACATAGGGCGTAAATGTAGATGTTACTATGTATGTAAATATTATAAGTATAATTACTTATCTACTTAATTATATGCATTTCATTTCGCAGGCTTGGCATTGCATCTGGTGGGTCTATTCATTTATTATTCGTTCATTTACCCCATATGTTCATTCTTTTTCCGCTCATGAGATGGTTGATATAATGGTTATTTATTTAAAACTTGTTTGCTTGCGATGGGCATGGCTATCTATGTTATATTGTTTCATTAGATCGTTAGATGATAGTGTGCGGGGGAATCTGTTTTGGACGAGTTTATTTGTTTGGCATTATCCCTACCACTATTCCTGACACTACACCTTATGTGACCCCACCTACTACCCATATTGATACCACATTGATACCTACTATTTCACCTACTATACCACAATCACCAGATTATACACCCGCATCACCTGATTACTCACCCGCATCTGATACGGAGTTTGACCAATCGAGGACCGTCATCAGATTCATGATACCACACTACCAGTACTTACTTTCTTTCATCGACCGATGATTCCTTCTAGACAGTGGTATACTGATAAACCACCATCAACCTCCAATGGGACACCATTCAACTGAGGACTCTGCCCTTTATCCAAAGAGTCACCTGTAGATCTGGTGCACATTCAACGTCGAGTTCATGATCTCTCGCACTTGGACAACTGTTCTCATAGTAAGACCGTACGCTACCATCTTAATGGGCGGTACACATATGATCGCGAGGAAGGGGTTGGGTCGTTACTTATCATGTCTTGCTGTGAGACATTCAGTTGACTACTCTTCTTCAGATCATTTTTCTTCGGATGATTCTTCGAGGGATTCATCATCGAGTTCATCATCAGAGACTTCTTCGGATTCTTCTGCGAATGCTTTATTTGATTCTGCATCTAGTCGTTCATCTTCTATAATTCAATTTACCATCATCACCGTCGGTTATGAGATTTAGTTCATATTTGTGCTTATAGGTACAGAGAATTCATCGTTCATCTGCTATGTATTTCTGAGAGACCCATCTTCATTCTTATTACTTTTGATGAGTCCTTCTCGAAAGGGGAGTATACTCCTAAGCATATGTGATGTTATCTTCACTATACCTGGAGCATTTTCTTCTGCACGTGTTGATCTTTTACCATCACCTAAGAGGATTAGAAGTCCTGAGACATCTACGGATTTAGAGGGTTGTTCGGAGGATAGTTTTGAGCCATATGTACCTAGAGAGACTCGATTAGGAGTTGACGTTGAGGATGAGAGTTCTAAGCCATCTAGGTCTAAAGGGATTGATTTAGAGGTAGATGTTGATGTTAAGAGGAGTGATAGGCTTGATTATTTGGATCTCCTAAGGTTCTCTATAATTTATGTATTCTTCCGAGATTCAGGCAGAGATCGACGAGTGTATTGCTTATGCGGATGCTCTTAGAGCTAGAGGGATTAATGCTAGGGTTGTAGTTGAGGCTGTTGATCGAGAGGAGATTGAGGCGAGTGCGAGAGGCCCAACTGAGGTTAAAGTTGACAGAGTTACCCATCAAGTGGTAGCTTTGGTTTAGAGGTTTCATGCAAGATTGGGAGATCTGGTTCAGAGGTTTCATGATCATATCCCTAAGCTTGCTCAGGAGGGAGCTATAGAGGTCACGTATGATACATTGGGAGATCTGGTTCAGAGGTTTCATGATCACACTCAGGAGATTCTGGTTCATCGTGTTCAGGCTATTGAGAATGTCTAGGGGGATTAGGGGCACATGATCATAGCGACAGGACAACAGAGTGCTGATATATTAGAGATGATTAAAGAGCTGAATAATAGGAGACTTAGAGACATGATGGATGTGCCCGTGTCAGAGAGTTACCGATCTTTTAGCGTAGGGCGTGCGTGTGTTTCAGAGGGAGATGAGACAGATTCGGCGTTTTAGATTTTATGATCGCATGAGGATTGCTAGGCTTGAGGCCTGTGCCAGGAGGCATTTGGGCTACCGTTCTTAGATTATTTCTTGAGTATCCTAGTGTTGACTCGTAGCACCTAATAGTAGCTAGTTATTAGGGATTTGTAAATCCTATATTTTGGAACCATGTTGTAACCATTAGTATTGATGATATGAAATATAATGTTACCATTCTATGTTCGATATTATTAACTCAATGATATTTTCTTTTGCTTATTGTATATTGCACTATTACTCCCCAATATGTAGGCATTATCATGAAGTTATTATGATTTTGTATTTTCGTGTAATAATACTTGTTATTTTATTCGAACCCCGTTAACAATCTCGTATCATCGTGAAATTTCATCGTGTTGTGTATTGTTATGTTATAGGACAATGCCTAACACACGATCTGGAGCATCAAGGACACGTGAAGGAGTCAACGAACAATTGAATCACGAATGGCAGGAGGTGGGGAGCTCAGTGACGTTTCTGCCAGAGGAACCTTGAACCCCTTATGGGAGACGGGGGTGAACAGAAAGAAGTAAATGGAAATGGAGGAAATAGAAATGAAGGAAATGGTAATGAGAACAGAGGAGGAAATGGTTATAATTCTAGAATTTTTGTGCATGTTGCTCGAGAGTGCACATATCAAGACTTCCTAAAGTGCCAGCCACTTAGCTTTAATGGGACGAAGGTGTTTTTTTGGTTAACTAGTTGGCTTCGAGAAGATGTGAAATGGTGTTTTCACATTAGCAAATGTCCATAGTATATAGTAACAAAGTGAAGTATGCTACGTGCACACTACTGAACAGTGCATGACCTTGGTAGAACTCCCATAAGAGAACAACAATAGGGATCTTATGAGGCCGTCCTATGTATGAGTGGGGCAGAGAACTTATGAAGTTGATGACGAAGCGTACGTATCCAAGAACGAGGTTAGAAGATGGAGACGAGTTATGACTTGGTGTGAAGGAAATGATCTTGATGTTATTATCAGAAGGATTCTCGGAGTTTGGTGTTGGTGTGTCACTAGATGCGTCCCAAGATGTGGAGGTTAAAGTCGTGAGAGATTCATTAGAGGTTTACCTGACAATATTCAGGGGAATGTAAGCATCGATTTGATCGTTTTAAACCACCAACTTCAAAATGAAATTCGTATTGCAACATTTAATGGATCAAAGCTGGAAGGGGATATGCTAGAATGCTATAAACTAAAGAAGGTTGGATAACAACGAGAGACAATCAGTTGGAAAACAACCAGTTTTTCAAACGTTTAAAATGTTTGTGAGGCAAGAAAGTGGCAAGAGCTTATACGGCCGGAACAATGTGAAAAAGGGTATGTTGGGGCTCTTTCCTACTGCAACAAGTGAAGTTGCTCATGCAGGGAGCTTGTCTGTGAGGATGTGGAAACTGTATGAGAGTCTCGTTCCTATGTACTTAGGGATGTACGGCTACAGTTACTCCAAACTCTTAGTTGGGAATCAGATCCGGCGGTATTGTTTGTTCTATGAGTGGGAAGGCCATGACATTTTAGAAAGATTGTCTTAAGTTGTGAATCAGAACCGTAGACAAGACTTGGAATAAGAATGAACAAGACTGAAAACCTGACTTGGAGGTAATGAAGTAGAACAAGGGTTTTACGCCATTAGAGGAGGAGGAGTAAACCCCAAATCTAACGTCGTCATGGGTACGTTCCTTCTCAATAATTGTTATGCTTCTATGTTATCCGATTCGGGTGCTGATAGGAGTTTCGTGTCGTTTGCCTTTAGTGCTTTGCTTGATGTTGCACCATCCACTTTAGACATTAATTATGTGTGAGAACTTGTCGATGGAACGGAATTTCATAAACGAATGTTTTCTTATAGGGTCTGTTCGCTAGGATTATTGGTCATTCATTCGTAATAGATCTATTGCCAAGAACTTGGTAGTTTTGCGTATCATGGTATTGATTGGTAGTGAAGTCCAGCGTTGATCGTTTGTGACGAGGAAGGATGTCAAAGTTTATCTAGGCAAGTTAATCTAAGAAGACTGAGGGACAATGGGAGGTGAAGCGACTGAGGAAGTGTCGATTATACGGGATTTCCAAATGTCTTTACAGAGAATTGCCTGGATACCACCTGATCGACAAGTTGAATTTCAAATAGACTTAGTCCCTGTGTTGCTGCATTGTAGCCGAGTCCCGTATCGATTAACACCAGCAAAGATGCAAAGTTAATCCACTCAGTTGCAAGAACTTTCTGACAATGGATTTATAAGACCCAGTTCCTCACCCTAGGGAGCTCCGGTTTTGTTTATCAAAAAGAAAGATGGATCTTTTAGGATGTTTATCGACTACCATGAACTAAACATACTTATTGTTGAAGAACCGATATCCCAATTTGAGAAATAAAAACGACTTGTTTGATCAACTCAAAGGGTTAAGAGTCTACTATAAGATCGACCTAAGATCTGGTTATTACCAACTCAGAGTTCATGAGGAAGACATTCCAAAGACAGCATTAGGAATGCCGTTTGGCTTGACTAATGCACCGAAAGTATTCATGGATTTGATGAATCGGGTGTGCAAACCGTACCTAGATAGATTCGTGATTGTATTCATCGATGAAATTTTAATCTACTCCCAGGCAGAAAGGGCATGAAGGGCACCTTAAGTTAATTGAAGTACTTAAGCAGGAGGGTAGATGTACGCCAACGCTTTTCAAGTGTTGAGTTTTGGTTGTCAAAGGTAATTTTTTGGTCACGTGATTGATAGTGTTGATAGTGAAGGCATTCACGTTGTTCACACTAGATTTGAGTATATCATTGATTGGTTAGCGTACCATGACACCAACCAATATTCGTTAGTTTCTAGGTTTGGCTGGTTACTACCGATGATTTATCGAAGGTTTCTCAAAAATCGCTAGGCCTATGACGAAGTTGACTCAGAAAAGAGTGAAGTTTGATTGGGGAGAAAAGGCAGAGGTTGCGTTTCAGCTGTTGAAACAAAAATTGTGTAGTGCGCGATTTTGCTTTACCATGGGATGCAAGGAAGTAAGACTGTGGTTACCTGCGATGCTTCAACAAGTGTTGGGCTGCGCTTTTTTTGAGCAAAAGGAGAAGGTATACTTATTTATCGTCCAATCAAGGTTCACGTGAAGTTCTATACCACACCGACTCCTAGAACTTGGATGGCAGTAGTGTTTGCCTTGAAGATGTTAAGGACTCTATCTGTATGGACGGAAGTGTGTCGTGTTACTGATCACAAGGAGTTCCTGACAATACACATCCTCGATCAGAAGGATTTGAACATAAGACAACGACTGTGGTTAGAGTTGTTGAGCGACCACGACTATGAGATTCGATATCATATCTCCCAGAATGGCGAATGGTGGTTGGCTGATACCCTGAGCCGAAAGGAGAGATGCCAAATGCTACGAGTTGGGCCTTAATTTTTTATGCCTATTAGTTTGAAACCTCCTCTAGTGAGTCTGAGTGCTCAATCGGAAGCTAGAAAAGAAGAGAACTTCATCAACGAAGATCTGCATGGTATGATTAACAAGCTTGAACCTCGTGCTGACAGAACGTTATGTTTGAACAATCGAAGTTGGATTCTGCATTTTGGTGACCTAAGAGCTTTGATTATGCATGAGTCTCATAAGTCAAAGTAAACCATCCATCCTAGATCGGATAAAATGTTCAGACTGAGATGTTGTATTTTGGTGGCCCAACATGAAAGCAGAAAATTGCCACCTATGTCAGCAGCGTTTAACTTGTGCAAGGTTAAGGTTGAATATCAGAAGCCATCCGAGTTGTTGGTTCAACCAAAAATCCACAATGGAAATGGAGAATATTAATTGGATGGGATTTTTTTGGTGACTAAATTGCAAAGACGGCAAGGTAAGAACTCGTTTTGGGTAACGTTGATCAAATCTCATAACGTCTGCTCATTCTTGCATTGAGAGAGAGGACACGTTCGAGAAGTTGACGAGATAGTATATGATGGTAAGTAGTCTCAAGGCATGGAGTGCCAGTTTCGATCATCTCTGATCGTGATGGGAAATTCACTTCACATTTTTGGAAGTCTCTAAATAAAACATTAGGTACTCGATTAGATATGAGTACAACTTATCACCGCAGGACGTATGGTCGAGTGGAGAGAACCATTCAAAACGTTGGAGGATATGTTACGTTTGCCTATTTATCGATTTGGAAAAGGTTTGGGATAAACCATTTACAATTGGTGGAATTTTCGTACAATAAAAAGTTACCATACCGCATTAAGGCTGCTCTATTTGAGGCGTTGTTATTGGGCGCAGTGTCGATCACTATCTTTGTTGGGTGATGTTGGAGATAGACGGCTCACTGGCTAGAGATCATCCCGAGACAACTGAGAGAAGTTATTAATGATCCATATCCAAGTCGCGTGATAGTCAAAAGAGTTATGCTCTGATGTAAGAGGAAACCTTGTGTTTCAGTCAGGAGATAGGTCTGTGAATGTACCACCTTGGAGGGAGTGATACGCTTTGGCAAAACTGGGAAAACGCTGAACCCACGCTATATTGTACCATTTCAAGAACTATCAAGGTTGAAAGTTTGTCCTACCGACTTGAAACCTCCAGAGCAGTTGAGTAGATGTTCATATTACCGTTTCATGTCTCGATTTGAAGGACATGCATGTCTGAGAACCTTTGCTATACCTTGGATGAAATCCAATTCGACGACTAATGCACTTCATTGAAGAACTGTCGAGATATGGACCGTGAGGTCTAAGCATATAAACAGAGTGTCATTTAATTGTAATAGTACGCTGGAACTCTAGGAGAGGTCATGAGTTCACCCGGGAGCGTGAAAACCAAATGCAGAAAAAGTACCCACATCTTTTTGCAAATCCTGAACCTACGTCTAATGCTACGTCCTAAGCTTTGAGG
Organism: Tanacetum coccineum; assembly: GCA_026074375.1. Lineage (NCBI taxonomy): Eukaryota > Viridiplantae > Streptophyta > Magnoliopsida > Asterales > Asteraceae > Tanacetum > Tanacetum coccineum. The sequence goes on along the minus strand of BQNB010140383.1, from coordinate 6,083 downwards.
ACAAAGCTCTTCTAACGGGGAAAGGATGTCACACCCCGCAAATTTACATTTAATAATTTAGCCGTTATACGGTCGTAATTTTAAATTTTATAAGTTTCGTGTAACTTTTAAGTTTATTTAGAGAAAGAGTCGTCCGTTATTATTTAAGATCCATTGCCAGAAGTAATCAGTGCATCCAATCGTTGTAGTTTTTCGTCATTAGACGCGTTTTTTTTACGTTTTTAATTGATATTTAAATTTTTAGTAATTTTCGTGAAGCCGTTATTCATTTTCGTTACTTACGTGATCGATTTAAATAATAATGTTTACTTGTGCATGGAAAACCTTGGAATTAATCAAAGATTCCACTATGATCTATGAATTATGAAGACCAAATTGGTCCCCCCCCCTGCTAGTATGCGTCCAAACCACAAGCACACATACTTGGGATACCATTTTGAATTTTGAAATAATAGACCATTTTTTTTGTTTTTATGCCACCATTCTCTTCTTGAGATAGTTTTTGTACATCTATGAAACATCATTGGAATATCAAATTGGGGGGGGGGGTCACTCTTGGTCTTCTTGTCCTTCGAGCTGAAACGGCACATACAAACACAAACCACTCTTGGTGTGTGCAAATTTTGTTCATTATATCACATGTTCTATTGTCACACCCCTAAATTTCAACTTGCAGCGGAAGACTTGAATTGGGATTGGACTTCTATGGACGTGAAGAAAACCAACCCTAACAAATATATATTGATGACTGTACGAGAAATTAGACCTTAATGTCATTTTATACAATGCCGACTACTTATATTCCTGTAAGGATAGAACACTCTAAGAAAACATTGCTATAGTGTCAAAAACATAAAGTTGGTGAGTTCATAGGTTTGGTTGTTTGGTAGTAGTGATGAACCACAAGATTTACAACCATAGCATGAAATATAGTGATCCTATATATCACAATGAAAAGTATTTACTATTATCTAAGCTCATGACACTGAAGCATTAACATGTATCATCATAGATAAGCCCATGCAGATGTTCAACCTACGACATCCGTAACTGACTCAAATGAAACTGTGTTTGCTTGACTAATGTCAATCCAAGACAAACAGGGATGTCAACCCCGATAGATCTATCCATAACATTCACGCTTACGAGCAATTAACGGTTCATGATAAATTGGGCAATATAGCAAGTTGGGTTGAATAGGGACTTAGAACCAATAGTAAATCAGTGAATGTACTTATGTTCAACTATTAAAAATAAGCAATGTTCTCACCCCAAAAGAAGATTTAAAACAGTAAAGTAGGGGCTATGAAAACTCACCTTGTCAATTAATCGTCTGGAATTGATAATGGATCAATGCACGTTAAATAGTGGCTTGCTCAAACACCTAAGTAATTATGACAAATCCGAGTTTACATTCTAAAAACTTAAGGTATGAAATGAATTATGCGATTGGGTCATCCAAGTGCATTGTCGTTTAATTAATTCGTAGTCTCGCTAGTTTTTTATTTTTTTATTTTTTGGGTCGTCGTCTTTGTTTAAATAATTGATTAAATTCCAAAATAGTAAGTTTTAGTTCCTCTATTTTCTACATTTAGTAAATTACACAATTAACCCTTTTACTTTCCATACTATCACATGTAATTCATTAATTTTCCTAAAATAGTATTTATCGAATGTTTATTTCAATTCCTACGCTTTTAATCCTAAAACTTTTATGTTTTAAACCCGAATAAGCCTTTAAATGTTTTTTTAGCGTTAAAGAATTTATATTAACCATGTTAAATTTATTTATAAATTAATTTCGTCGTTATTACTCCTAATTCGTCAAAAATTGTTGTTTTTATAGTTTTCTAACTTTTTGAGTAAATCCCGTTTCGCTCGCGAGTTTACCCATTTTGTTTGAGTCTCGACATGGGATGACCCAAGGACTCAAAAACATGCATGTTTTCCATACTTCCTCACGTCTATTTCCTTTTCGTTTTTTCGGATTTGTGTCGACCCAACAGTGGGTTTGACAGCCACTGTTGTGGTATCTTTTTCTTGCACCCAACGCACACTAAATAGTTTCTATCTAGGTTTTTCTTCTTCTTCACATTGTATACGTACGCATGTATAACTATCTTTCCATTAAACCCGCATGGTTCTACTCCAATAAGGTTAATCGCGAGGTGGATGAAGGTCGAACTAAAGGTGTGGCTATGTTTTCGCAACCCATTTGGCTGCAACAGTGGCAGTAGCCAGCTGCGGACCCATGGTTTCAACAGTGGTAACCTCCCACTATGTTACGTTTGGGTACGAGTAAGGTACGTCTCATGGTGCCAAGTATCTACGAGGATTGGATACAAACCAACGAGCATGCTCTCACTCGGTTTAGTTAGGTCTATGACGTCCCAATTCAGCGATCAAAAGGCTCGCTGTGGTTCGTCTCGTGTTATTTGGTTACGATCAAGGCAGCGAGGCCTCATTCTAAGGGTCCTATGCAATGTACGTAAAACCCTAGCATCCTCGTGTCCTTAGCAAGTCAACGTTTACAATCATGCATACGTTTAAAGTTTTATAAAGTTTTCTTGTTTCTCATTTTTCATCAATGGTATGCTTACATTTGTTCTTACGCATGCTACGTTGTTTACATCAGTTACTTATACATTGTTATTTCATGTATGCCGCGACCAAGGTCTTTATATGAGTACGTACATATTAGTCACGTTTGGGTTATAGGTCGTGTGCAACTCATGCGAAACCGAGGCTTTCGTTAAACTACATGGCAAGTAACATATGAATGTTAAACTACGAGGATGACTTATCGAGGTTCAGGTTTGCTAAACGATGAGGAGGGATGATGATGCTAAGAGCTCGAACTACTCTTGGTTTCCACCCCTTGTAAACCGACGCCCACTTAGCTCTTGCACCTCAACGATAGTTCTTACTCGAATCGTATTGCTGAATTCTTGTTTTAAAAGTTTAGTGGTGCTTAAAAGTGTGTATGCAAGTGTAACATTCCGTATTTTTAGGTCATTTACGACGTCACCTATTTTACTAATTATTTTTTTCATACGCGTTTACTTTTAATTCTTATTATATAGTAAAATCGCGTAAACTAAAAATCAACAATTAACGTAAACGGACACCAAGCGAATTAAAGTTTTCGTCAAGCAAGCAATATATTATTTTTACAAAAGTAATAATCAACTTTTTATATTTTATTTTTATTGGTTGTGTAAAACGTTTACGTTTCGCAATTAAATACATTTAGGCATACCCGGAAGCACCAAAACTTTTCTACGCTTCAACAAATACCCACATTTATACCCAATACCTAAAAATAACAAAATATCTTACATATATACATGCATAAACCGGATTTGGTGTTTACACATCAAGAAATATCACAAAAATCTCAACTTGGTCTTTTGTACATCACTTGCCATTAAACCTAGCCATACCTCCCATCCTTTTGACCAAAGACTTCCATGTTTTACTCATCTTGTCTCATGACTTATACATGTATTCTTTGACTAGTCATTAGAGTATATAAGGCCTTTACTAGTGAAATACACACACACTTCTCACTTTCAAGGTGTAAAACACACAAAATCTCTCTTCCCCCTCCTCTCTAGCTCACGGCAACCACAAGACCAACACCAAATCCATACCAAATTTTATTTAACACATTTACATACATTCCTACAACATATCTAAGATGTCCTAAGAAGATTTGAAGGCTTGGTTAAGTCTTTACAAGTGTTAAGCAAGAAAAATGGAAGATTAGGGTTTAGGGTTTCAAGATCTTGCAAGCTTGGGTTTATAATCTAAACAAGGGTTTAGATTGTGTTGGTTATCATATTACATCACCATAAGGTTATCTAAAACCCTTTATGTCTTTACATTTATCATTTTATGCATATATTGGTTCTATATGGCAAAATCACCATTAGGATGTTTTTAAACATGTAAAACATATTTTTGCTTGTGATCTTTGTTTTGTACACTTTTTCATATGTTATATGATTGGTAATATCATAATATAATGGGATTATAAGTATTGTAACATGTTGGTTAAGTGTAAAAATGTACAAGTATAAACTTGTAGTTAAAAAGTATATAAAAACAAAGTTATATAAATAAACCCCAAAAGATATATAGGGGCTGTTTTGATTCGTGTATGATAACAGACACTTTATGATTTAGAAATATAGTACACCTCATGAAAATTCCAAAATGATAAGAAACCCGAAAAACCGATTTATAACGAAAAAGATACGACGATTTCAAGTTTACGTTAAATATATACTTTTATAAAACTATTTTTATATTTTAAAACAACAATAATCGATAAAACTTTTAAATACGAAGACAGCTCAAATAAACGCTAAAAACGAATAACTTTACGACATTTACGAGATTTTAACGGATAACTAAATCTATAAAAATTAAATATAAAACTGTAATGAATAGTAAAAATCACTATTCATCCGAAAACTCAGATTTTGAAAATGTTATATTTTGGAATAAACTCATCTTATACGAAGGCGTGTAGGTAAGAACCCAAAAAAAAACAGGACTTAAAACAAGAAAAGTTACGCCAGTGTTTACTAAAGTATACTTAAAAAAGTTTTATGACTTTATAAATATGATTTCAAAAGATTAGGATGTGATGTAGCTATTAGAATTATATGTGTATTAGTTAATCAAAGTACTATACTTACTAGGGAGTTTCATAATGAGAGCCTCTTCGTGTGGCATAATCGACGAGTTGTTTGCATTTCAACAGATTTAAAAGTGTCCTAGCTCCTCATAAACGTCACTACATGACTCTCTTTAAAACCACACACACACCCGAATAGATAGTTATGTATATGAGCTATACGACCTATAAATAATCAAAGTGTTTTAGTACTATCTACTACACCGACTATCTTGATTAGAGTTCTGCACTCATCGATCGTAAGCGTAACACTATTTATCTACATTTGCGCATACTTGTTGAATACACCACTCCCACTCGGGAACTGTGCAGTTCATAGAGCCACCTTATTCTTCTACTCTACACTACAGTGAGTTCTGTGTTATCGACACAAAATCTAAACGAGGTGAATACATTGCATGTTTTACTATGGACACAAGTGTTTTTACTAATGTCAAAGTGTTTTTAAAGTTATGCTATCCAATTACTGCCTGAATATTATTGCTAAGTTACATTACATGCCAAGTTCATTCAAGTCCTATTATATCATGAACAGTTAATTGCTATTGTAGTAAGCCGAGTGTTTTGGATTGGTCTATGATCGGACCTGACAATCCCCAACCTTTCCTGGGTCAACTAGTTTTGATCAAGTGCATTTAACATTGAGTAGGTGTTAGGTTGTTTGGCAAGCATCCGTATTTGTCTGATTGGGGCACAACTCTAGTAAACTTCGGGTCATGACTTAGTGCAATAATAAATGTTTTTGGACTACTCAATAGTGTTTCAGAGACTACTATTACTTTCGATCTTGTGGTCCGTGCCCTTATTACTGATAAACCTATGAATTCACTCAACAATTTTGTTGACGTTTTAGCATGTTTTAATCTCAGGTGCTGAGGTATAAGCTTGGATGGGAGCCGTGACGGATATCATGAAGATGGATTCTGTATTTTATCTATATTCAATGCAACTTTTATTATTTTAAAAAACTTAAGTCATCTTTTGGGTATTATGAAGCTTTTGCTTAATTAAATATGTACTTGAAATGTTTATTACTCTTTTAAAACATATGTGACCTAATGTATAAACTCTAATATTTTGCTATGGCATCGAATGAAATCTTGTCTTAAACGTCCATTTATGGTCGTTTCCTATATCTTGATTGCTATACTTTGACGTAGCACCCCATTGTTAACATTCTGCTGCTACCTGATTTTGGGGGTGTTACATGTAACTTGGAACCTTGCACAAGCACAAACAGCAAAAGTTATGTCTGGTCTGGAAGCTGTTAACTACATCAATGATCCAATCATTGATCTGTAATGAACATCTACAGCTTCAGCTTCTTCATCCTTAACCAATGCCTTGTTAGGTTCCATAGGAGTGCTTGCTGTCTTCA
>BQNB010140382.1:1487-13784 GCA_026074375.1 Tanacetum coccineum | reverse complement strand
TGCAATTATTACACTTATGGGTGTATAACAACGTAACCCACTATTAAACATGTATTCAAAATGTTTAACATAAACCTATGAATTTCACTCAACCTTTGTGTTGACTTTTTAGTATGTTTATCTCAAGTATTTAAGCAACTTATGGCACGGAGTAGCACGGACTTGAAGATGGCTAAACTGTTATCATTCAAACTTTATGTTTTTAGATTTTGGGATCTCTCGTTTGTAAAAACTTTGATGAAATAATGAATGATAACTTATCTTTTAAAAACGTTTCTTTTGAGTCATTTTCTATGATTATGACTGTTGTACTATGAAATAATACCCAGATTAGCTTCCGCTGCTATATGTCAAAAATGGGGGTGTTATAATTATACCATGCTCTCATGGAAGCACTGATAGAGGATGAAAATGCATTGGATAAGGGAGTTGTTGATACAGTTCAAGACCATAAGAGAAAGTATGATGATGATGAAGACCCTCCAGCTGGATCAAACCAGGGTAAGAAGACAAAGAGGAGAAGAACTAAAGATTTAAAATCTTCTTTAGAAGCCATCCACCACCAAGGAAACCCCTAAAGGTAAAGCTCAACCTAAAGGCTCTAAAATTGGTAAGTCTACTTCGGCAAAGGAACCATTTGAAAAACCTATTGCGGAGTTGGTTATGGATGATGCGAGTAATGATGTGGTTCATGATGATGATCAACCACAAGATGCTTCTGAACCCAAGACTACTAAGACTCCAAATCAAGATTGGTTCAAGCAACCTCCAAGGCCTCCTACTCCTGATCCGGAATGGAACAAGCATCAGGTTGTAGTTGATCAATCCGAATAACCTTGGTTTAATGAAATGGTCTCTGCTATAAAGGATCCTCTCACATACGATGACCTCATGGCCACTCTGATTGACTTCTCCAAGTACGTATTGAATCGACTCAAAATTGATAATCTTACTCAAGATATCTTGTTAGGACCTGCCTATAATCAGTTAAAAGGCACGTATTCTAGCAGCATTAAATTAGAGTATCACTTTCAAGAGTGTTTCAATGCATTAACAAACATGCTTGATTGGAATAATCCAGAAGGAGATCATTACCCCTTTGATCTGTCCAAACCTCTTCCTCTGCAAGGTCACCCAGGTCATCTAACCGTTGCTGGTGATTACTTCTTCAACAATGACCTAGAGTATCTGAAGTATTCTGATCCAGAAAGGACGTATACTATTGCAACCACAAAGACCAAAGCAGCTCTATATGAGATTGAAGGGATTGAAGACATAGTTCCTAAGCTTTGGAGTCCTACCAAAGTAGGGTATGATAAAGATGCATTGAAAGGGATCAAACATTGGGGTGAAAGGCATAAGCTATGGCACAGATCTCAGATGAATAAGTTCTCCAAGCATAATGTGTATTTTACAAAGAAAATTCTGGGGGTGAATATTGATAGTGTCAAGAAACTGCATGATTATGGTTATCTGGAAGAGATTGTAGTAAAAAGAGTTGACCGTCAGTTCTACAAGTTTAAAGAATGTGACTTCGTGGATCTACACCTGAATGACATTGAAGACATGATGCTTCTTGTTGTTCAACACAAGCTATTCCACCTTACTGACAGTGATATTGTTGACTTTATTATGGCTCTTCATATGTTCACAAGAAGTCTCGTCATCATGAAACGTGTCAAGGATTTATAGATTTGTGTAGAGAGTTACCAGAAGAAACTCAACATCACTCCACCTCAACAGACCTTTCCAGAAGTAGAGTTCAAAGAACTCTACACTTCATCTCATAAACCGCCAGGGGTAATCTATGAAGATCTGACCAAACAGAAAAGAGTGATGCTGGCTGATGAGCTACACAAGTTCTCGGACAGGATGCTCAAGAAAGTTCGGGATGAGCTTCATCATAGAATACGCGATTTTTATTTGAAATACAATAAGGAGATGCCAAGGAGAAAGTGGACGGCCATTGACAGAAAAAGGTCAGAACTTATGGTCGAGCTGATTGATAAGCAGATGCGTGAAAGAAGGATCATTCGGAATCTTTCTTGACAAGTATTGGTTGGTGCTCGGGAAATCTGAGATGGACTACAAACTAATGACGACCACATGATCATCGGACCAATTCAAACTCTTATCTTGTAAATCTTATGACTATGTCGTGTAGTCTTATTAATAGTAGACAATATATTAGTGTTTCGCGTACGAACTTTTCTAGAATTTTTCAAAAAACTCAAAAAAATTTCAAATTTAACGTCCTCAATCCCTATTTTTATATTTATATATATTCAATAAATATATATATATATATACACAACACACCCATATATATATATCTATACTATCTATATTACTATACACACACAACATATATATACATATATTATATAAATACATCTCATTTGATATATTCTACATTAACATGATATATATATGTACTACCTTCCCAATTGGGGGGACACTACACATGTTCCAATATGGTATGTTAATAATTCGACATTTGTTCCTAAAACCATTTATATTTGAATAACTGATATCTAAAATTTTAAGAGATTTAACATTTTTATAAAGACGCAAAATGTGCATTAAATATAAGGCTCACAAGTATGTGATTTTAGAACTCACGTGCACGCGTAATCTTTGTGTTAAACCATTTTTAAATTGCTGCACATGTTGAGAGGGCGCATCCCCCCCCAACAAATAGTTTTAAGGTGAGAACAATACCCAAAGACCGAACCATGTATTAAATTTACATGGAGTTATACGGTGGTTATGATTAGGTATTGTTCCCTGATCCGTTTAGAACCGGAGGGAATTCTACCCAGGCCTTCCTTTAGTTATAAAATAGAAGTCCTTAGGTCTGATGAACAAAGGAGTAATGTGAGAAACAGGAATAATGGGACTAAGGGACAGAGCTGACACTGGAACAAACCCATACAAGGTTGTTAGTGAAGAAGTCTTGGTAAGCTGATTACGTGTCATTTTATACCTTTTTCGGGGTATGTTTATCTCATAAATGTGTGTTTCTGCCCAAAATTAGGTACTTAAATTTCCATTTTAGTATTTCTCATTTGGAAGTCATTTGGATGGATTCACATGTGATTGGGCTCATTGGAGAAGAAACGGACGAGATTACAACGCGATACACAAGACTTTCTGAGATTTGTGCTCACAGAGCCTGAAGACGGCGTCACCAACTATACACGACACCGTCACAACTCATCCAGTGACGGCGTCACATATTTCATGACGGTGTCAGCCCGCACCAACTCAAACGCAGATCTAGAAGATTCATTTTATGACGGCGCCACGACTAAAACGCGACGCCGTCGCGTCGATTTTTTTATATATACAAACCCGGATTTAGGGTTTTGAGTATGAAACTTTAGAATAAAAAGAGCGTACGAACCCTAGTTCGTTTAGTAGCTATAGGAGACGATTTTAGGGTCTAAAAACCCTATTGTAACTCTTCCAATTCATGTTTTAATCAAGTAAGGTTTACTTAATTATTCAATATGTCTATGTGTTGTGTGATTTATTGTTCTTACTTTATTCTTAACAGGCTCGGCTAACCCTATTATTGTGTTTATTTATAATTGTATGAACCCTAGAATGTAGAACTTAGTGGTGTTGCCTCTTGTGATGGATGTGCACGTTAGGTCTTAGAAAACCAACGTTTGTCTGCATCGCTGTTGATATGTCTAGGGAAACATGATTGTGTAGAAAGGATACCAGTGGGTAACAATCTTCATACTACCTTGCCCCCAATATGGTTGATCCACTTTTAATGTATTTCACATGCACTTAGTAAACTCCTAGGGGCCGTGTAATAGTCTTTATACTACCTTGCATGTGTGTTGCTCTAGCGTACTAAGTAGACGGCGGGTTCGTGTAATTCGTTCAAGCTTTAGGAAATAATTACATAGATCATCATAAGTGTGACAAGGCAACAACACTAGGAGAAGCAATCTAGGGAGTAATACATAATTAAATAAGCACAATCTTTTATCTTATTGTTATCACCATTAGTTTAGATTAATATTTAGTTCAATAGCTAAAACCAAACCACTATCTCTAATTATATGATTTACTTGCTTTCCATAAAATAAAAAAATACAAAAAGAATCTTCCCTCAACCCTTAGAATTCTGTTAGACCGTGATTAAGCATTCCCAACCTATTCCTCGAGTGAACGATAAACAACCCCGAGTCTTGCCCATACTACACTACAACGATTAGGTGCACTGCCTAGGGAGTTGTAAAACTTCTCGTGTAGAAGTCCTACGACAACCGCACATAAAGTTTTTGGTGCCGCCTGGGGAATAGTTAGGTTTTGATCATAGTTTAGCTTAGTTCTATTTGCTTGAATCCTTTAAAGTAAGACTTTAATTCCGCATATTAGCTTTCTCGTTGTCTATCTTTTCTTTATGCCATTTGTTTTGTAAATCACTCTTTCGTTCACCATCATGATGTATGAAAGACCACCAACTACACCCTTTCAAAACCCCCCACGAAACACAACCTTCCCATTCCAAAGATATACCTTGGTGTTCCAACAACATCAAGATGAACCTATCTACGATGCGTGGACTCATTTCAAAAACTTAATCAAAAGAGTCCCTCATCATGGCCTTGACTTATGGTCCCTTACTAAATTCTTTTATGATCATGTCGACGACTATACCCGAATGGACCTTGACTTTGCAGCAGACGAGAACCTTAGGGAATTAAGTAGTGAAGAAGCATGGGAAGCCATTGAAAATTTCACCCAAGACCAAAAAGAATGGGACAACCCACCAAACATTATTTTCGAACAAGAAATAGAAAATTTGAAGGTTCATGCAAAAAGATTATTTGGAAATGAAAATGTTTGGGTTGAGATGCATAGGAATATAGCATGGGACAAAGTAGAAAATCCAAACCCACAAAGTACCCCACAAGTCCTCCCATCATTTGAGGAATACACACCGCCCGTGACTTACCTGGAAGAAGTAGAAGAGACTTTAGGAACCCTGATAGAGGTAGAACCTTTGGACGAAACACAACTAGAGGTTTTAGGCTTGAATACTTATAATCATGACATTCCTATTAGTTCTAGGGAAGTTCCAAGTTTTGATAAAACGAAGCCTTAACCACAACCCTTACCAACTTGTCCACCTTTAGATATAAGTCTAAGAGACAAAAGAGGCCTTGAACCACCCATCAAACCACATAGTCCGGATAGTTTTAGGATGAAGGAAGTAGACCATTTGACCAATAATACGCCGCCTTCACCTCACGTGGCATCTTTCCACCCTAAGGATACATATTGCCATTATCACCCATGCATTGGCGACCCTAAGAAACATTATGGATTTAAACTGGGTTTATTAGGATTTAGTAGATCCTTAGGTGTTGATTTTTTGAAATTGGGAATAATGGAAGATGATTGGAATTAGAATCTAAGGAAGTTTCTTTTCTAGGAAGAGGACTTAATTAACCCGTTAAGCCAAAAGAAGTAGAGAATGTTAGGATTAAAGAAACACACCGGTTGGAGCACAAAATTCAACAAATACTTTTTCAACATATGGCTCCTTCTCGCCACCATGGTGTGTACCGTTACTATCACCCATACTTGAACTCAAGTGTAGGGGGACCCTCCCCTTTATCTGTTAAATAAAGGTAGAGTCAGGCTCATGACTCAAACAAAAACAAGCGGTTCTTGAGAGGCAACCTAATTCACTGTTCTTGCATATTAGGGGTGTCGTGTGTTTTAATTCTTCATGGTTTGTTTTATTATGTTTGAATTATCTTGTAATCATGCTTTGTATTATTTTTAACCTCGTCTTAATTTCAATCAAAGGTATTTTGCAAACAATAAGTGTAGGGGAATTTATCCGGCTTGTGCAACATTTAATATAGGTATTCTTCTGTATAAACCAGCAAAAACCTAATGACTTTAACAATTCTTTCATCCTATCTATCGAGTCGAACCCTAAATTCGTATTATATATTGGTAAGTCGTACATTTTATGCTTGGTATAGTTTTCTCTGTCTTTGATTGCAGTTTATATTCGATGAGAAGAAGCTTGGAAGTTCTTAGGAAGTTTCATTGGATGATGCTCGGAGGATGATCTAACTAGTTAATGCACGTTTCTTCTCCATTATTGAGTAAACCAGGAGAGTACTAGTTTCTTTTCCTTGTTTTCTTTCCCCTTTATCTGTTTTAACGGGTACTTCCAGAGAACATTGGGGACAATGTTCAAAATAAATGTAGGGGGAAATAAGCCTTAGAAACTATTCTTTCATTTGTCATTTGCTTTGTCCTTAAAAAGATGGGTAATATATCGAAACATAGCATAAAAGGGTGATTTTTACCAAAATTTAATTTTTTTTACGACACTTATACAACATATAAATCACGTAGAGTATTTCTAGGTCCCATAGATAGGATTTTATATAACTAGCTCAATATCCTCAAAATTCCACTCCCCACAATGTGAGTTCGCCCTTAGAGGTATTTATAACTTTCTGATTTGTTCGAGTTAAGGAGTGAGCAATCATGTGTGTCTATTAGTCGTCGTTACGGATGTGATGTCGTGGTTTTGTCACCCTTTTATGGAACTTAGTATTGGTCCTTTTTTAGGATTATGGGAGTGTACCGGTAGCATATTAAATTTTAGAACTTGTTTTTGTGATGCATCCCGAGACCACATAGTAAGTATTACGATTTGCTTGATTAGAGGCATTAGGATTGACCCATGTTTTAAACTTGTAATTGTTATGATGGTCACACTAATCATATAACTATCCCACACCCTTGCCATGCACTCATTATTAGTGCCAGGGATACCCTGGTACATCACTCTGAACTCTATGCATTTTTCTCGGTTCTCTTAATTTTTGGTTAATCCTGACCATTATTGACTATTAATGAAGAGCATTGTCACCCTTAAACCAATCGTTACACCCAAAAAGCCTTAGCCTACCTTATATGTACTCGCTTTTAGTACATTATTGTGTTATAACCCAAGTTAATTATTGAGTACACGGTTGCTAAGTCCTTATCCTTGTAAATACAGTTTTGGGACGATTGGGATTCATGGTAGTATTTATTTCGTGAAAGAATGGGGAAGAAAAGTTAAGTCAATACCCCTATATGTTTGTCAAATGATATCCATGTTATTTTGATCCACCTCAATTTGGGTCATTAGTTAGATTGTAAATATCGAGCATGTAAAAGCTCAAGTGTAGGGGTACGTGTTATAAACCCCCCATGTTGTATTATGTTATTAAAAAAATAGAAAAGAAAAAGAAAGAGATTGATGTAGAGTTGAGTAGAGTTGAGTAGAAAAAGAAAGAGATTGATGTAGAGTTGGAGAAGAAACGAATGATATTACAAGCCAACACTAAGACTCTTAAAGATTTGTGCTCACAGAGCCTGGAGACGGCGTCACCAACTATACACGACGCCGTCACAACTCATCCAGTGACGACGTCACATATTTCAAGACGGCGTCAGCCCGCACCGACTCAAACGCAGATCTAGAAGATTCATTTTATGACGACGTCGCATCGATTTTTTTATATATACAAACCTGAATTTAGGGTTTTGAGTGTGTAACTTTAGAATAAAAAGAAGGTACGAACCCTAATTCGTTTTGCAGCTGTAGGAGATGATTTTAGGGCCTAAAAACCCTATTGTAACTCTTCCAATTCATGTTTTAATCAAGTAAGGTTTACTTAATCATTCAATATGTTTATGTGTTGTTTGATTTATTGTTCTTGCTTTATCCTTAACATGCTCGGCTAAGCCTATTATTATGTTTATTTATTATTGTATGAAACATAGAATATAGATCTTAGTGGTGTTGCCTCTTGTGATGGATGTGCACGTTAGGTCTTAGAAAACCAACTTTTGTTTGCATCGCTGTTGATATGTCTAGGGAAACGTGATTGTGTAGAAAGGATACCATCAGGTAACAATCTTCATACTACCTTGCCCCCTAATATGGTTGATCCACTTTTAATGTATTTCACATACACTTAGTAAACTCCTAGGGGCCGTGTAATAGTCTTCATACTACCTTACATGTCCGTTGCTCTAGCTGCATACTAAGTAGACGATGAGTTCGTGTAATTCGTTCATGCTTTAAGAAATAGTTACATAGATCATCATAAGTGTAACAAGGCAACAACACTAGGAGAAGCAATCTCGGGAGTAATACATGATTAAATAAGCACAATCTTTTATCTTATTGTTATCACCATTAGTTTAGATTAATATTTAGTTCAATAGCTAAAACCAAACCACTCTCTCTAATTATATGATTTACTTGCTTTCCATAAAATACAAAAATACAAAAAGAATCTTCCCTCAACCCTTAGAATTCTGTTAGACCGTGATCAAGCCTTCCCAACCTATTTCTCGAGTGAACGATAAACAACCCTGAGTCTTGCCCATACTACACTACAACGATTAGGTGCACTGCTTAGGAAGTTGTAAAACTTCTCGTGTAGAAGTCCTACGACAACCGCACATCATAAGCATTGAAGGGGTTGAAGAATTAAAAAAGAAAAGTTAAGATAAAGGGTGAAAATAAAGAAGCCCTCCTTACACTTAGGCAGAAACTGGGTCAATACAAAAACTGTCAGAAACACTAAGTTGTTGTCTAGTATTGAAGACATTCATCATGGACCGAGTGATGCAATGCATAACCATTCCCAGCCACTCAAGGTCTCTCAAAAGACTCTTGTTTCATTTATCACGGAGATTAAACACAATTCTATCGACTTTCTCACTCCAAGATAGTTGGTATTGAAAAGGTGGCAGTCTGCTCCAGCCTCCGATTACTAAAATCAAATGTGCACTATCGAGTTTAAAGCCATAAAAGAGATCATCTATAAATCTTATTAGGTTACTTATCCAAAATATTCTTGCTAATTCACATAATGTGAAAACAAGAAATATATTAAGAGTCCTACGCATTATCCTTGTGATCTTGCCAGAATATCAGAGTGATGCCTAAAAAGTATTCACAATGACGATGGAAATCCTTCTAGAGCCAACATCAAACAAGCTCTGCGGTAGGTGACTTGTGAGATCCTACAAGGATCAAACTTGTGATACTGGATATCGATTCGGTGCATCTTATGAATTGACGAATGAATTTTAAAAAAGATAAAACTGTTGGTGTGTTATAAAAACCGTTTGCATCATAACACATTGACTGATTTTCCTAAATCAATTTTCAATCTTATGTCCATGGGAAGCCTCACAAGGGTATCTGCACATAGGAAAGCTGAACACGAATTAACGACTTAATCGGGAAGATAGTAACTTACCGATTTATTCTTACCGTGTAATCTGCTTTGAGATGCTCTGGTAATGAGAACGGCTAGTACAACTGCGAAACCCTATCAAGGATATTCTTCGGAATTCTACCTGATCACAGGCAGTATTTATACTGATTAAGAGGAACCGTTGGTTTATTACACACCGTTATTCGACAAATTAATAAGTCGCTTTTGTCAAATATATGTTGTTTATCATAACCATTATTGCAAAATGATATTTCTGACTGGTTGGCTTAGAGATAACCGAATTAAAACTAATTATACAAAATATATATAGACTAAAAAAAAAAAAATAGAAAATAATGATATATAGAATAAAAAAAAAAAAGATAAAAGAATACATAACAAATTTGCACGAAACAAACCATAAAAACATGACATATTATATATTATAATACTACAAAAATTCTAAAACTTAATTAATATAAATAATAAAATAAAAATAATTAATAAAGAAAAAAAGAAATAAATGATTTAAAAATATAAAAAATACAATAAAAAAAAAAAACAAAAAAAAATATTTTACAAATAATAAGATCATAAATTAACAATTTAAAATAAATTGCAACTTATAAAAAAAAATATGAAAAAATAATATTTTTTTTTTTTTTAATATATATAAAATAGTATAATGAAAAATTTGAACTAACTAAAAATAATGTATATATATGACATAAAATTATATAAATAAAAAATATAATAAAATTTAATAAATAAATAAAACAATTATTAGATAATTAAAAAAAAATAAAATACTGGAAAATAAAATATTATATAAATTATGGATGAAGGAACTGATTAAATAAAAAACAAGTATTTTGGGTAATGATATAGAATATAATGTTGATATCGAATTAAATATCATTATGAAAAATATGTTTAAATGAAATCAACAATAAAATGAGATATGTAATATGATACTTTTCAATATGGAAGGTCGAAGTCAAAAGCCCATGTCATACTCGATCATCCTAACGGCGATAGCAGTTACCCCGATGACAAGTCAAAGTCAATACCACATGACATAAGTAAAGACATCATGAAAGCTCAATTACATGTATTAAGACTTCCGCTACTCTGATATTGTACGTCTTTCTCGAAGTGACAAAGTGTTAAAGTTAAAGAATTTCAAGAAAGATGGTTACCCAAACTTTAAACATCAAGAACAGTATGAGCATGTCAGTCCAAAAATCACAAGATCACAAGAAGGCAAAGATTACAAGATGGCAAAAAGAGATTATGCTTGGTTGATGACTCAAGAAGCTCAAGATCATATACAAGTCAAGATAAAGATACAAGCTAAAGCCTAAAAGACTAAAGATTACTACGTCAAGATTCACAAGATAAAGATTATGAAAACAAGACTATGAGCAAAAATTAAAGACATTCGTAGAATGTAGAGCTTATGTTTTTGTAAATTAGAGTGACCTCCCTTAGGGGGAGATTGTTAGAAACTAAGAAAAGACTCGGTCACTACCAATATGTAATAGTGTAGCTCATAGCAACAATATTTGGAAACTTACCAAGCTAACCGGGTCAACATAAGATACCCTTATGTTGACCGACGCCTAAGTAAGTATAAATACCCCTCTCCACACCTTGGATAGGGTTGGTTATTAATTTGGTTATCACATAATACATTTTCCTTTCCTTTCTCTCTCTAAGTGCTACAACCCACTTTCTCTCTCTAAACTTTCTTATCTTGTTCATTTGTTAAGTGATTTGATACATCTACACCTTTATTGGCAGGAAATGAGCAGATTTAGTGAGTCGGTCAACAATCACCCATATCGTATCTTGACCAGTCGACATTTTTGGTAGTTTAGTCACGAAGTCCATGGTAATCTTTTCCCACTTCTATTGGGGAATCTCATGTTGTACCAGCAAACCGAAAGGCTTATGGTGTTCAGCTTTAACCTTCGCACAAGTCAAGCATTTGCTAACATAGGTAGCGATTTTTACTTTCATATTGGGCCACCAATATAGCTTCTTAAGGTCATGGTACATCTTGTCAGATCCAGGATGGATAGAATACTTTGACTTATGCCACTCGTGCATAATCACTGCTCTTAAATCACTAAAACACAGAATCCAACTCTTGTTATTCAAACACAATGTTCCGTCAGAACGGGGTTCGAGTTTCTTAATCATACCACACAAGTCTTCAGTTTCGTAATTCTCTTCCTTTCTCGCCTCAGTTTGAGCGTTCAAAATTTGCACGGGAAGATTCAAACCTATAGTCATCACTAAGGCTCGAACTCGTAGTGGCTTGATCCTTTCCTTTCAGCTCAATGCGTCTGCCACCACATTCGCCTTTCCTGGGTGATAACGAATCTTACAATCGTAATCACTTAGCAACTCCAACCATTGGTGTTGCCTCATGTTCAACTCTTTCTGATCAAGACTGTATTGCAAGCTCTTGTGATCAGTGAACACTACGCACTTCATGTTGTATAGATAGTGTCTCCACATCTTTAGGGTGAACACTACTGCTCCTAATCCTAAGTCATGTGTAGTGTAATTCTTCTCATGAATCTTGAGTTGGCGAGATACGAAAGCTATGACTTTCTCCTTCTGCATCAAAACTGCGCCCAACCCTTTGTGCGAAGCATCACAATAAACCATGAAGTTCTCACTACCCTCGGGTAAAGCCAAAATCGGTGCACTATACAAATTTTGTTTCAGTGTCTAAAAAGCAGCTTCTTCATTTTCTCCCCAATCAAACTTCACGCTTTTTTGAGTCAATTTTGTCATAGGCTTAGCGATCTTAGAGAAACCTTCGATGAATCGTCGGTAATACCCAGCAAGGCCTATAAATTAACGAATTTCAGTTAGGGTCTTAGGTGACGCCCAATCTTTGATTGACTCGATCTTAGCAGGATCAACGTGAATGCCTTCGCTATCAATCATGTGACCAAGAAATTGCACTTTTGGAAGCCAGAATTCACACTTTGAAAACTTGGCG
>BQNB010140381.1:0-17423 GCA_026074375.1 Tanacetum coccineum | reverse complement strand
ATGCCTTGTCTCCAGCCCATTGTTCTCGCAGCAATGTCTTACCATCTTTCCTAACTCATGCTCGGTAATGTACTCTTTTACATGGCCATGGTGATGCTCGTCCTTGATAAAATGTGTTTCGTGATTTGAGTGGCTTTTCTTGTGGCTTATTTTTTCATTGCAGCAGCCGTTTTTCTTCTTAGCTTCAATCTCACAACTATGACTCCGTTTAATCTGTGATTCCATAGTAGCATCTTTGTTTGTCTCGTTATTGTCATGATCGCAGCAGCCATGTTTCTTATCTTCCACTTGTACAATGCGCTCCACCACACACACCCTTTCTTCGTCAGCTTGAGAATCATCATGAGCACAACAGCCATGGGTTTTGTGTTCATGTGCCTCGTGTTTCACCTCATCACCATCATGAGCACAACAACCATGGTTTTCGTGTTTATGTGCCTCCTGTTTCACCTCATCTCCATCATGATCATGAGCACAACAGCCATGGTTTTCATGTTCATGTGCGTCGTTTTTTACCGCATGGACCTCATCATCATGAGCACAACAGCCATGGTTTTCGTGTTCATGTGCCTCTTGTTTTACCACATGCACTTCATCATCGTGAGAAGAACAATTATGCTTGCTTCCTATGTCTAGCGCCAAGTGTTTTACCACATGTACATCTTCATGATCATGAGCACAATGTTTCGTTTCATGTACATGAGCATCATGAGCACAACAACTTTGTTTATTTTCTGCTTCGTGTACCAAGTTCTTCTGCTCATGTACCTTATGGTTGTCACCACAGCAACCCTGCTTTTTGCTAACACCCGAACACTTGTTTTTGTGACAATTTCCACCATCACGCTTACCAGAAGAGCATTTGACATGTTTATGCGATGAATGACTGTGTTTATGATCATGTGAAGAACCCGAATGTTTTTCAGCAGATCTTAGCAAAAGCATGCTGTTAAGAATTACTACCAAACACGTCCCAACATCTGCTAAAACTGCTGCCCAAACTAGTGGATGTCCTGCAATAGCCAATCCAATAATAGCAGCCTTGGTAATAATAGCAAGAAAAATATTTTCAAATATTTTTCTTCGGGTTTTCCTAGCGAGCCTCACTGCTATTGGGATTTTTCTTATGTCATTCGACATTAGAATTATTTTCCCAGTTTCAGTAGCAAGGGCAGATCCCGATATTCCCATTGAGATCCCAATATCTGCAGTGGCTAAAGCTGGTGCGTCGTTGATCCCATCTCCTACCATTGCCGTTGGAGAATCATTTTGAAAATCTTTAATGATTTCAGCTTTATCTTCTGGTAGAAGTGATGAACGTATGACATCTAATGCACCCTCTAACTGAAAATATTAACGTTAAAAGTAAGTACAAAAAGTCAAAAACTGTAGTTCTGATCAACGGGTAGTGTTTGAGTTTTACCTGAACTTGTGCCTGATTGGCTGCAGCTTGACAGTCTCCAGTAAGCATAGCGGTTTTGATACCCATAGATTTGAGCTCTTTGAGTGCTTCCTTTGCACCCGTTCGACATGAGTCAGATAGATAAAAGACTCCAGCAAGAGAAGACTCCAGAAATATATAGCCAGTTGACTTTCCTTCCATGTTTTCGCTGCTACTATTCAAAACTAAATCCACAAAACAAACAAAAAAGAAAAAAAAAAGCCAAGGATTATTAACATAATAGAACATATGTAAACAAGACAGATAATCGTATAAAAAGATAACCAATTTGGATTTATGTTTTTTATCTTGTAAAAGAAATTGGTTACTCTACTTTGCTAGCGCTAGATAAACAGTACAAAAAAAACAAACAGGAACAATCTTTACCTGTAGAACAACCTGCTCTTGTTGCAATCTTTTGGTTGCCAACGTAAACATTTTTGCCTTCAATTTTTCCATAAATTCCTTCCCCGGGAAAATTTTCAAATTCCTCAACGTTGTCTGGTTGCGCTTCAACTGAATGAGACTGTGCATAGTCTATAAGTGCAGCAGCCATCGGATGACTAGACTTACTCTCAATGCTCGAAACCCTTTAGAATTTCCAAAGCAAGAAAATCAGTCTTGAGTAATAGAAAAACATGCCAAATAATCGAAAGATGGATCATACAAGTGTGTTTATAATTTACCAGTATAGCAATTTGACTAGACTGATGTCGTCCATGAGTGAATGGAAGTTTGAAACTGAGAACTCTCCTTTAGTGATTGTCCCGGTTTTGTCAAAAGCAAAGATTTTAACCTTAGAAAGTGTTTCCAGGTATTCAGCACCTTTGATCAGAAGTCCGGTTGTAGCTGCCTTTGATAGTGCACAATATGTGGCGACCGGTGTGGACAATATGAGTGCACATGGACATGAACTTACCAAAACTACCAAAGCCAAGTGATACCAGTTGTCTAAGTTGTGGAGTTTCATAGCAGCTGGTATCGCAGCCAAGGAAGCTGCTACAACAATAACAGCTGCAAAGAAACAAAGATTGGTCACGTGAAGGGTACGTTTAATTCGTAAAATCTACTAGGTTATTTTATTCTATAATGAGATCATTAATATAAATCATATTATTAATTTCTTACTCATATTTGACACAGTAATTTTTTAAGTAAAATGTTTCGGGTCAACCTGGGCGGTTACCCAACCCATCAGTTATACCCTAAAGTGTTAAAGCAAGGTGTACCTGGGGTGTAGTATTTGGCACATTCATCGATATATCTTTGCGTTTTACATTTGTTATTTTGTGCTTCTTCTACTAGCTTGGCCATTTTTGCCACCACACAATCTTCAGCTAGGACAGTTGTGGTAATGCTAATGTAACCTGAAGAAATATAGCAAAGTCAACTAAAGAGTTAGCATAGAAATCACTTACTATCTTTATACTTTGACTATTGAAGTCAAAAGCACGATTTTTTAAATCAAAATTACGATAAGTATTTTACAAATCATACAAAAATACTTCGAATATATTGTGTATGTTAAAAACTCAAATTTGGGTTTCAATTATATAAATCGAAGTAGTTAAAAAAGAGATCATTTTTTAGCTCGAAATGAAAAGAGTTTGACCTCAAAGGTCAATGCATACCATTTAAATTTATTGTTCCGGCCCAAACTGTGGAATCTACTTGTTTTGATACAGGAAACGACTCTCCAGTTAAAGCTTTCTCATCAACTTCACATCTGCCTTGGACGACAATTCCATCAATGGGGATAACATCTCCAGCCTTAACAGCGAGCTTCGTGCTGACCATGACTTCATTAGCGTTGACTTCTTCGCCATTGCTAGCCAATATGGCTTTTTGTGGAGCCATGTTCATTAAAGATGACATCACAGCAGTTGCCTGCAGATATTATTTGCATTAGCATTTACCAACTTTAGTACTCTTATTAGTCTCTATATCAAAGAACAAGTTTTTTGAGATTTTAGAGGCTGTTGTGAACCTTGTGGCCAGCCCTTGACTCGAGCCATTCCGCTGTAGTGAATAAGAACACAATTGTTCCAGCCTCCCAGTAATCCTTCAAAAAAATTGATCCTCCAACTGCATATGGTTTGAATTTATTTTTATCATTAGTTAACGGCTTAACGTAAATAACTTTCGTTATAGAGAAAAACTTGTGCTATACAACTCTTTATTGTCATCATTTGAAATGTATCAAACTTGTATCATCATTTTTACATTTGTAACATGTTCTGAAATTATAATATAACACTTATGAAATTAAGGATGATGCTTCATGTGACATTCAAGCACAAAGACATTACAATGAAATATACTATTCAGCTAAAAAACAAACAACATCAACATCACCAAAAAAAACTTAACTGAAAGTGCACTTCAATAATTTTTTACTTTATCTTTTTTCTATCCTTTGTATTATTTTCCTATCATCACAATAATTTCACTTTTTCCAACCAGAGACTTTTTGGCTTTTTGCTAATTTTACATACACACACACACTATGGTTTGCTTTAATAACCTTGTAAATTTTGTGAATGTCCTCAAAAGAGGGCATGTAAAAAAAGCTTGATTTGGCTAACAAGCAATGCTAATGCTAAAACTAAATAAAGTCATTGATATGGCTTTGTCTACCATATGTTGATATATAGCCAAACAATAAAGCCAACAAACGCAAATCGTGAAATGTAAAATTTTCAATTAAGAGAAAGTTTATTTCTTAACGAAAAAAAATAAGGCTAGATACGACTAATAACAGGAACTCTGTAAATATGGTCGATTTCGTAAGGTTTAAAAGAACAAACAACGGATAGTAGGCATGTGTACTATTTATATGGTATATCAATGTAAAGATTGTCGATCTCGAGTGAGAAATTTGAATATTATCGGTACACTATCTTTAAACCTTACCAAATTAAAGAGTAAGATTGACAGAAAAAAAAAATTAACATGTAAAACCTCTCTTTGTAAGATTTATGAATGATATATTGAGTTCCATTTTCAAAAGTAAACTAGTAAAAGAAAATTAAAGCATATAAAATTATTAAAAGATACTAATTTATCACTGAACTTCTTTTTGCAATTATTGTTGACTTCTTTTGACTTGAAGAATCTTATTTTGTACAGTAGTTTTCTTTCTCATATCTTCTTTTTATTTTTTTATTATAATTTCTTACAAGACCAAGATCTTATAAACTAGCATGTCTGAAAATCATGAATAATGAATATTCGATTTTGGTTTTGTTTCAAAGTTGAAGAAAAAAGACTTTGAAAAAGTCAAGTGGACACTTAATGTGGGACGGAGGGAGTAATACACAACTAAGATCAAAATAGTCTTAACATTTAATTATTTTCATTCTAACAAACAAGTAACGACATTGTTTTTATCTACTTATCACTGTCTTTTTCTAGTTTGGAGTTCATGGATGGCATATAATGGAAATGATATAATAAAACAATGTGACCTCAATTTCGTGCATACCAATAAATAGTTAAGGAGCTTATCAGTATGTACCTGCAATGAGCATGAGCGTGTTTACGTCGATTCTGAAGTTGCGCAAGGATGCAAAAGATTTCAAGATTATGGGTATAATGCCAACAGCTACAGCTCCGAGTGCCAACCATTTGAATGGAGAAAATACATAACTCAAAAACGATAACAAAAGCAAGACACCACAAGCCACCGCAAACGGGCTTGGCCATTTGTTTCGATAGCTTGTATCTCCTTTTACTCTCACATTGGCTTCTAATCGAGCTTGGTTTAGTGCCTTAACTGAAAACAAGCACAAAATATATTCACTTAATCATTATATCAAAACTATATACTACAAGTGTTTCTTTTCGTGCACGTTGCATGGTGTCACGGCATTGGTAGTCGATAACACTTTTGTACAGTCCCATTTTTTTTTTCCGGTTCGGTTCAATTTTACATAGAATTTTCTGCAAACCTTTAAATAAATTCATGTACTTGCGTGAACCCATACACATACCAATGGGTGACAAAAACAAAAGCTCACCCAAGAATAAGTTTTTTAAAGAAGGAACCCACATTTTCATGCAATAGGTATCTGTTAATTCTAATAAGTCATCACCCACTAGATCTACGTATTTGGGTCCACACCCCATAATGGGTTGTCCAGTTTGTTAAACTTAAAGTAAAAACCATAAGTTTAAAGTTATGGTGCTAAATTTAGGCAAACACATTGTTTAAATGATCTTCTATAAAAGGTACTATAAGCACATGAATCACAAGAATTTTACTGTATGTTTTTAAAACATTAAACTTATGGCAAACTTAAACAACCATGTGACTCTTTGCTATATATAACAAAAATTAAAGCATCATGTTTTTAGCAACACTTAATCTCCAAAATTAGTAAATCAAGAGCCGTTACGTGACTTCCATTTACTTTGTAACACTTTATCCGTAAAAAAAGTACATTTCAGAAAGTTAAGTTAGATATTTTAACTTTAAAATCGAGATGCATGTGTTATTAAGAGTCGTTACGTTACTTCCATCTTTTTTTTTTTTGGAACGGCAATTTGTGGCTACATGGCCCCTAGCCCAGAAGGCGTAGCGAGCCCACACAACCAGGTTGGGTCCAGCCCAGAAGGCAATGGCACCCTTCCCTTTACACACGCGGGAGGAAACCCCTATCGCCCTAGACAAGACTCGAACATGAGACCTTGCCTAGGAGGGTAAAACCTCCATACCATTGGACCAAATGCCCGTTGGTTTACGTTACTTCCATCTACTTGATTTAGATTAGTTGTGAGTTTAAGTTTCGTTAAAGATAAATGAATAATGTAATGTAGGTGGAAATCTGAATGTACAATTCCACAAAAAAGTTAAAGTTAAGAAAGTATTCCTACGTTGTCCTAACACACAAAAGAAACAACTTTTTTGATATTGGGCTTGGTCGGTTAATTTTCCATTTTGTTATATATATTTTCTGACACAAAAAACATGTTATATAAAGCAGAGAATGTACATTATTATCCATACATGCCTCAAAACGAATCTTCTTGCAATGAATTTATTTAAATACCTAAAGGAATATTAGTTGCTTCGAAGCTTACAAGTCACTTAAAACGATATAATTCACGTAATAACAATGAGATAATGTAAAAGGTGATTAGCATATATATGTGTTGTTTCACATGATTAGTTTTTTTTATAGCTAAAATACAATGCATATGATTGTGTCTTTTAGCGCATGTAAAATGAGGTAAAATAACTAATCTGGTCGTTTTCATTTTTGATGTTTGAACAACAACAACATACTCAATCCTGCCGAAACGAGGTATAAGAGAGATGACATATAAACATATCCTACCACTACGCCAAGATAAAACCTCTCAGGCAAGTGTAAGTGTGCAAGTGAACAATAACAAGTACAAGACATATGAACATACGACGAAAAGTGAGCATACAAGTAATCATATTCTAAATTTTTGAACTCATTTGTGTATGATTATTTCGTTAGTTTCTATGTGATAATTGTATTCATGTTTTGACGAGTATCTTGATCAAAAACTGAGCTTGAAATGTAATGATATAACGAAAACTAAAACTTTACCAATTTGAAGCTGCGAAACGAGCATGGAATCATGAACCACAATGACTGTTCTTGAAGGAACGATAACAGAAACCTCATGAACACCTTCAATAGGCTTAAGGATCTTTTCAATCAAAGGCACTTCAGATGAGCAACACAATCCTAGAACATCAAAGTAGCTTTTCTCGAGTTTCGTTGATGAGTTCGACTGCATCTTGTTTGGTGTTAGAATGAGTAGGATATGATATGATGAAGGAGAGTGAGATTTTATACTAAGAAATAGAAGTAGATTATGAGGAATGACAAGAAAGGAAGAATATATGTAGTGGTGGATGGGAGAAAAGTGAATCTTATTATGAAAATGTTACTTCAATGGAATCTGAGTATGCACCCCATTTATAATGTGTTAGCGAATATCCGGATCTTTTGCTCATTGTTATGGTTAAAAGTAAAAATATGAGACTTTATAATGAAAATGTTTATAGTAGACGGAACTGTCACGAGAAGAGGGTGTCAGATCGGTCACGCCGGCCGTGGCCGGCCAAACCAACTCGCCCTCCGTTTCGCATAATCGTTCTACTATATATATTGTATAAAGTAGGCGAAAATGTAGTTTAGTACCTTGACCTTTTAAAGGTCGAGTTCGGCTTGTACGAGCTAAGCTTATAAAATCCGAAATGATTTAAGTTTACACGAGCTCAAGCTCGAGCCCAAGATCAAGCCTTGTTTTGGGTCCTTTAATAAACAATTTCAAGTCTTAGTCTTGTATATGCGTTTATCATGTATACTTGTATATGCCTATATGTAAATTTATATTTAACGAGCATAATAACCAAGCTCGAGCTTAACGTACTTAACAAACCAAGCTACTAAAAATTCAGTAACCAAGTTCAGGATACTAAACTATATTTTGACCTATAAAGTACTAGACGAATTACTTGATAAACATAAATAGAAACATGACTAAAAAACTAGTATTGGTATATGATTTTACAATATCACACAATCATTTCAGGCTACATCTCCAAAAATCCTATAAGCATGTAGGTAATCATTATGGAAGTAGATTGGTGTCAACTAAACTATCCCTTTATTATATATCCTGAAGTGAAAATAACGAACAAATGCCATTCTCGTAATATAATTTAGTCCACAAAAACAGGCTCATATGCGTATTGAAACGAAGACCGAATTCAGACGTTATAACTATCAACCATTGAATTTAGTAGGGAAGACCGGAAGAGAACAAATTCAATTTTTTTAAGGTAGGCTGCAATTATAGTCGACATTTGTATATGAGGCCGATATGTTTTAATAGGCTACCCCAATTTGTAAATTAATCTAGAATCATCTATTGTATCCTATATATTTGGCAAATGATTTCAATAACAATCAAGCAATTATACCTATATCAGGCAAATCAACGATCATTTCCTAAAATCTCTCCCAAAGTTTCTGCCGATCCCCTTTTTCTACCATTAAACCTTAAAAATCGACAAGCATCGCCGGCGATGATAATACTCCATATTGACGGATATACTACAACATTTAATTGTATTTATTTGTTTCTTAATCATAGCATTTATAAATCATCTCCTTAATCATAGGAGTGATATTTGTAAACATTGTTGTATTATCCCTATATATACAGATTCTCACCTCATTGGTTTTATGAGGTCATTTGAATAATATTCTTACATGGTATCAGCCAGCTAAACCCTCCCCCTCTTTACCGTATTTCTCCCACAAATATTTTCTAGGATCTCACCATGACAGCATCTTCTTCTTTTCATGATAGCCTATTTTCCATGAATACCCTGTCCATATGAAAACAATTAAGCTTTCCTTCACCAATGTGTCTCTATGGCGAATCAAATGATACCTATCTTCACCTATCAAAATTGATAGCACATCAATGGACCTCTATCTCCAACCGTCACTAAAGTTACTATTGAAGCGTAAAGCTAATCCTAATCCTGATCTACTTACATGGACTGAAGACGATCAAAGAGCCGTCATTCTTCTTCAATCGTCTCTAACCGAAGAAGCGGCGCTGAGGTTCTTGGTCTCACTACTGCTCACCAAATATGGCTATCTCTTGAAGCTGCGTATAGCAATGCGTCTGTTGGAACGATTTTACTTATCGCGATCTCTCCGAACAACTAAAAAAGTGCATCTTTCAGTTTTTCCTGATTATCTTGTCGTCGATTCAAAAGCACTTGTAACCAGTTTTCTGCAATCGGTCACCCCGTGTTAAATTGATAAATACACTGTTTACTTGTGGTTTGGGACCCTCCTACGAACTTTTTTCTACTGTCTATTCGGCCCACAAAACCCCTCCTATGTTTTGTGAATTTGGTTTTACAATAACAGAAAGTCGTGAATTTGTTTCCTACAGTCACTACATGGTACTCCTTACACCACCGCTGTTTTTCATGTTTTGAACGACCAACCCCGATTCTGCACAAGTGGCGGTCATCTTAATTCGTGGCAATCATACCGGCAGGGACGTGTCACAATCGCAGACCACCTCATTGTCAGTTATGTCTAACAAATGGCCATTATGCCACTACGTGTCCAAGTCTTTATACATTATGCTACTCAAGCCTCGCCTTCTTCGATGAATATCGCGAGTATCAAAAGCTTCCATGCGCAATGCCATGTTAACACCAATACTCCCAATTGGCATGTTGACTCGGGAGCTACGGATCACATGACTCCTGCTTGTGACTCTCTCTACCATTCATCTCCTTATCCAGGTAATGCTAAATGTCATGTTTGAAATAGGGTAAGACGCTTCAATTACTCATACGGGCGTCACACTGTTTTCACATGATATCCCTTTAAGAAATGTTTCTTGTTATTCGGTGGTGATGGTGTGTGTAAAATTTTTTTTTACTAAGACATAACAAGAAATGCTTTCCTGAGAGTAACTAACAACTGACCATCCCTTGATGTTTTATTTTCTCAAACCATTGTTTATATTCGAGAATCGGGAAAAAAAACGGTTCTCGCTAGAGTCGCGTTGAACATGGACTTTATGTGCTCAAAGAAGAACCCTACACTTCAATTTGCTACGGCTAAAGTTATAAAACCAGCCTCTTATGAGTTATGGCATGCTCGCTTAGGCCACGTTTCATTTGATGTAATTTCTACTTTGAATAAGTTGGGTGTTTTATCTATTACGTCATGTACAAAACTATTCTTTCCCACCAAGCAAACTCCAAAGACAACGATTACCTGATTAACTATTAATGTTAAACGTCTTCTCCATCCTTAGACTTGATTCATGTGTGATCTAATTTGACCGGCTCCTATTTGTTCGAAAGATGGCTACGATAATATGTTGCTTTTATTGGACGATTATTCCAGGTTTAAACGTGCTTTTACCTCTCAAAACAAAAACAGGGTTTTATTCGGTTCTCCCCGTGTTTATAAATCTGGTTCAAACCCAATGCTCACGAAAAATCAAAACCTTTCAAAGTGATGGTGGCACCGAATTTGTAAACCAAATTGTTCGCAAAATCTTTGAAGACAATGGCACGTTTCATCGGTTTTCATGTCCGTACACACCACAACAAAATGGTCGAGCAGAAAGAAAGCAATGACATAATTAAAATTATATTGAAATAAAATATATTTTATTTGTAGTTTTTTTATAATAATTATTGATGGAAAATAAATTTTTTATTTAAAAAATGGATATTGTAATTATTTATAAAAAATTTATGTAGAACCGGTCTTGCTATGCTATTTAATGCTCATGTTCCGGCTAGCTATTGGGTGGATGCATTTACTACGGCAACATTTATTATAAATAGATTGCCCACACCTTTATTGAAGAACAAGTCTCCCTTTGAGCTGCTATTTAATCAGCATCCTCAATATGATAATTTTCGCACCTATGGTTCTCAATTCTTTCCCTTATTTTGCGTGACTATTCCAACACAAACTTGAACTCAATGAAGCATTCCGTGTATTTCATTGGTAATAGCCTCAACACAAGGGTATCGATGTCCGATCCAACTACTTCCCGGTTTTTGTTACTCTCATGCTCGCATTCAATGAAAACCGGTTTATTTTGTCCATTCATTGGTTCATCATGTATTCCTAACATTAGCACCTTGAGCTCACTAAACTTTCTTCCAGAATGTTCCCCCATGCCACCAAGCACTCCTGCCTTGAAGCAAATGCACGCCCAAAACCAACCAAACCTCGCCCAACACCATGTTCATTATGCAGGTCATCTGATCCAAATCAGGCTGCTCAGGTCCACACACCTAACCCCATTACATCCCAACATTCTCTTGGTGTCCAAGATACAATTTCAGTCCATCATTCAGATCAGGTACACATCCCAGCCAATGATTCAGATCTGGTTCACGTTTCTGATCCAGAAAATCATCCATTAGCCACTCACATTGCTCCTGATCAGCCGACTACAGGATCTTCTACTTCTTCTCACCCGATGACAACACGTTCAAAGGCAGGTATTTTCAAGCACAAACATCATGCTGATCTTGCTTCACTTACTACTCATCCTCTCCATGTTGCTTTATTATCCACTACCGAACCTCGTGGATTCAAAACAGCCGCAAAGGATCCTAAATGGATGGAAGCCATGAATGAGGAGTTTCAAGCCTTACAACAAAATCAAACATGGGTCTTAGTCCCACGTCCTGGTTCCGCAAATATTATTGGTTCCAAATGGGTTTACCGTATCAAATATAATTCGGATGGAACAATTGAACGATACAAAGCCCGTTTAGTCGCCCAAGGTTGCAGTCAAATTCCGGGACTCGACTACTATCACACGTTCAGTCCCGTTGTTAAAGCATCCACCGTTCGCATTGTGATATCTCTTGCCGTATTGCATAAATGGAAGTTGCACCAACTTGATGTCAAAAATGCGTTTTTAAACGGTCACTTAAATGAGACAGTTTTTATGGAACAACCTCCTGGCTTCCTTAATCATCAATATCCAAATCATGTTTGCAAATTATCCAAGGCACTTTATGGATTAAAACAAGCACCTCGGGCTTGGTTTCAACGGTTGAGCACTTTTCTTCTTTCTTATGGCTTTACATGCAGTCGGGCAGACACGTCTCTCTTCGTGTTCACTAGTGATACTTGCATCATGTACTTACTCGTCTATGTTGATGATCTTATTCTTACAGGAAATGATGAATCTGTCATTGCCACATTTACTTCCCGTCTTAATCATGAATTTGCCATCAAAGACCTTGGCGCTCTTAACTATTTTTTGGGACTCGAAGTCGCTTACACGGACAATGGTTTGTTTCTCACCCAATCCAAGTATGCTCGTGACATACTCAAACGAGCCGATCTTTATGATTCCAAGCCAGTTAGCACACCTCTTGCTACTCATAGTCTCATTTACTGCTGATACGAGCTCGAGCTCGAGCTTCGGCCTGCTCGGGCTCGACTAGTCTTGTTTCTACATTTCTACCCTTATTTCATACTTATACTATGAATATTGTAATTTTGAGGATAGTGACCGTTAAATTTCTAACAAGCTTAGTATTTAATAGATATAGGGTAGTAGAAATTTCACTTAGCCAAGTTAAAAGTAACATGCTACATCTTTAAAAGTTCATAGTACTAAAAATTCACTAACCAAGTACTAAACTATATTTTGACCTATAAAGTACTAGACGAATTACTTGATAAACATAAATAGAAACATGACTAAAAGACTAGTATTGGTATATGATTTTACAATATCACACAATCATTTCAGGCTACATCTCCAAAAATCCTATAAGCATAGGCAATCATTAAGGAAGTAGATTGGTGTCAACTAAACTATCCCTTTATTATATATCCTGAACTGAAAATAACGAACCTAATGCATTTCTCGTGAATATAATTTAGTCCACAAAAACATGGTCATATGCCGTATTGAAACGAAGTCCGAATTCAGACGTTACTATACTATAAACCATTGAATTAGTAGGGAAGACCGGAAGAGGAACAAATTCAATTTTTTAAGGTAGGGCTGCAAATTATTAGTCGACATTTGTATATGAGGCCCGATATTGTTATTAGGCCTAGCCCATTGTAATTAGTCTAGAATCATCTATTGTATCCTATATATTTGGCAAATGATTTCAATAACAATCAAGCAATTATACCTTCCAGTATGGTATCAGGCAAATCAACGATCCTTTCCTAAAATCTCTCCCAAAGTTTCTCATTTCTCCTATTTTCTCCAAAACACAGCCGATCCCCTTTTTCAACCATTAAACCCTAAAAATCGGCAAGCATCGCCGGCGATGATAATACTCCTCCACCTCCTCCACCACCAACTGCTGATAAACTTATCCCTTTTAGTATCACCAACAAAGTCCCTGTTAAACTCAATCTTGAAAAACACAACTATATTTCTTGGAGTTCCTTCTTTACAATTCACCTTGGAAGCCTTAGACTCAAACCCCACATCGAAGACAAAGCCTCCTCTAGTGATCCCGAATGGTGCAAACTTGATGATCTCATCAAGATGTGGATCCTCGAATCTTTATGTGATTCTTTACAAGAACAAGTTGTTTCAACACCGAGTAATGCCAAAGACTTGTGGGACCATCTTGAAAAAACATTTCACGATATTAAGGATGCTAGGGCTATCAATCTTGATAATGAACTTCGTTCTCTCAAGATCGGGAACATGTCTATCAATGACTATTGCACAAAACTTAAGTTTATGGCGGATAGGCTAAAACATCTTAGATCTCCGGTAAGTGAAAAGAATTTGGTTATCTATGTGGTTAATGGTCTCAATTCCCGTGTTGCCACTATTGTTGAAATTATACGTCACCGTGAGCCTCTTCCCTCCTTTGAAACCACACAAAACAAGTTACTGCTTAAGGGAACACGCCACCAACTTTGATAGCAGCACCTCGTCGCCTACTATCCTTATGGCCACAAAACCGAAACAAAAAGGTAATAAGTCCCAATTCTTACCCCAATTATGTCATCATTTTAACAAAGGCCCTTGTAAATTTGGTGATCGATGTAAGTTCATTCATGATCACCAGAATAGGTCGGGTTTAAATTCCAAAACCCCCATGAGCACACCCTCTGTTCGCATGAATGGCAACCATCAGTATACTCCCAATACTTCATCTTGGGCTCCACCAGGTTACTCCCACACTCGCCTTGCCCACAACAATCAGCCCATTCCCACCATTCGACCGGCCCAACCCACCTTATATCACCAATACCAACTAAATCACCCAGCTGAACACCATTTCGTAGCCCAATAGCCAACCCAACAGGTCCTCTACACCACTCCATACCAACAGCCTAATACCGGTCTAGGTCTGCTTTGACCAGTACCCGCACTTTACCCGTCTCAACCTACGTTACTACCTAGTGCGTTTAGCACTATGACGTTGCAAGACTAGACTTGGAATATGGATACAGGTGCCTCTTCTCATTTAAATTTTAGTACAAGTAATTTAAGTACCATTTTTAATAAACGTTTATTTCCATATGTCCACGTTGGTGACGGTAATTCTATTTCCGTTACCAACACCGGGCATAGCATTATTCCATCTCTTCATTGCCCCCTTCATCTCCATAATGTTCTTGTCAATCCTAACATAATTAAAAATCTCATTTATGTTCGTCAGTTTACTCGAGATAATAATTGCGCTATTGAATTTGACGCTTTTGGTTTTTTTTGTGAGGGAATTCTTGTCTCGCCATATCCTCCTTCGATGTGACAGTTCGGGAGATCTCTATCCAGTTACCAAGTCTTCAACTATTTCTATTGCTTTTCTCTCTACTAGCTCCTCCACGTGGCACCAACGCCTCGGTCATCCCGGTGACGAAGTGCCACGGTCTCTTGCTTCTCGTCAATTTATTTCATGTAATAAAGAAAAGTTTACTCATGTTTGTCATGCGTGTCTACTTGGCAAACATGTAAAACTTCCTTTTCATAGTTCGAATTCTATTGTTGAACATTGTTTTGATATTATTCATTTGGATTTGTGGACTTCTCCGATTGTTAGCTCTAGTGGGTTTAAATATTATGTCTTATTTCTTGATCATTTCTCTCACTATTTGTGGATCTATCCCCTTCGTTCTAAATATGACATGTTCGATAAAATTTTGCATTTTCGCAGTTATGTTAAAAATAAATTTAAATGCGAAATTAAGAGTTTCCAGTGTGATCATGGTGGTGAGTTCGACAACAACAGACTTCATACACTTTTTGCCAATCACGGTATCCAAAATAGATTTTTTTGCCCAAAAACGTCTCAACAAAATGGAAAAGCGAAACGCATGATTCGAACAATAAATAATGTCATTCGTACACTCCTATTTCAAGCACACCTTCCCCCTCCTCATTTTGGGTCGAGACCCTCCACATGGCCGCTTATCTACTCAACCTTCTTCCATCAACCGCCATAAATAATGAAATCCCCCTCACAAAACTCTTTCATAAAAAACCTGACTACTCCAATTTACGCATTTTTTGGTGCCTTTGCTACCCCCACCTTCACTCCCCTCACAAACTTGCCTTACGCACAACTCTGTGTATTTTCTTGGGTTTTCTCGCTTATCACCGTAGCTTCCGATGCCTAAACCTCGAATCCAATAAAATCATTACTTCTAGGAATGTCACTTTTGGAAACACAATTCCCCTATCGATCCATGACACCCGACTCCCCACCATCATACACGTTTCTTGATCCTATACATCCCTCACTTCTCAACCGTGTTATACTCGACGCTATTGCCAACACACACACCACCCACCCACTCTAAATCAACCTTCTACCACTACTGATAACCAAGCGACCCAAATTACTCAGCCCGTTAACAAGCCCAATACTACGACCCAAACCTAATCCACGCCTCATCACAACTAGACTCCCACCTCTGGTTCCCCTTCGTTCACTCATACACCGGCCTAATACCATTCATCGACCCATTATCAACATCATAATTCTCCACCCCTGTTCACGATCCACCAACACCGCCTTCCCCACAACCCGCTATTAACGAACCACCCCGCACTCACCGCATGGTCATTATGTCTCAATCGAGCATTGTCAAACCCGTTGATCGTCTCTCCTTACATACGTCTTCTATCTCTTCTTTACCTAAATCTTCGTTTCGTGCTCTACAAAACCCACAACGGTGTAATGCTATGTATGATGAGTATAATGCGTTAGTTAAAAATGCTACTTAGATTTTTTGTGCCAAAGCCATCCGGTGTTAATTTCGTTCGCTCTATGTGGTTATTTAAGCATAAATTTCATGCTGACGAGTATTTGAGCCGCTATAAGGCTCGTTTGGTTGCTAATGGCAGTAGTCAGCAACTTGGTATTGATTGTGACGATACTTTTAGTCCGGTTGTTAAACCGGATACCATTCGCACTGTTCTTAGTCTTGTGGTGTCCCGCAGGTAGCCTATTCATCAGCTTGACGTTAAGAACGCATTTCTTAACGAGGATTTATCTGAGACAGTTTACATGCATCAACCACCAGGATTTGTGAATTCTCGGTACCCTCATCATGTTTGTCTTTTGCAGAGATCTTTATATGGACTAAAGCAAGCACCTCGTGCTTGGTTTCAGAGGTTCGCGGGTTATGCCACACGAGCCGGGTTTTACCACAGTAGATGTGATTCTTCATTATTTATTCTACGACAGAGGTCTCAGGTTGCCTATTTGCTTATATATGTTGATGCATTATTCTGACAGCTTCTTCTACTATTCTACTTCAGCAAATTATCGCCTCTTTACACCGTGAGTTTGACATGACTGATCTCGAGGTACTTAATTATTTTCTTGGTATCTCTTCTCTCCAAGCGGAAGTATGCTATTCAGCTTCTTGAACGTGCAAACATGGCCAACTGTAACCCTTCACGAACACTAGTTGATACAGAGTCTAAATTGGGTCCCGAAGGTGTTCCAGTACAGGATCCTACTTTATACCGTAGTCTAACATGAGGTCTCCAGTATCTCACATTTACACGACCGGATCTATCTTATGTAGTGCAGCAGATTTGTCTGTTAGATATTAGAAAAAGACTCGGTCACCCCATGTATTTTACTGTTCAATATAGCTCGTAGTTTAATAGGTAAACGTATGACTTTCGGTATTGAACCGGGTACTAATACCCGGTGTATTGTAAGAACTATAAATACCTCTTCCAACTTTGGAAGAGGTAAGCATCTATTCATTTTACACACACTCTTTAGTGTGTTTATTAGTTTCTCTCTCAACCATTCTCTCTCT
Source organism: Tanacetum coccineum (assembly GCA_026074375.1). Taxonomy (NCBI): domain Eukaryota; kingdom Viridiplantae; phylum Streptophyta; class Magnoliopsida; order Asterales; family Asteraceae; genus Tanacetum; species Tanacetum coccineum. The sequence goes on along the minus strand of BQNB010140381.1, from coordinate 149 downwards.
CTAACTTTCTCTCTCTAGATCTCTCTAGATCTATACATGTTTGTGTGAATTCGGGATCCTACAATTGGTATCAGAGCCATGGGGTGGATTCGTGATTGATTCATATGGTTAAATAAGCTCAAATTTGTGGCTTATTTTTGAAGAAAAAA
>BQNB010140380.1:0-17423 GCA_026074375.1 Tanacetum coccineum | reverse complement strand
TTGTATTTGATTGCATGAACATCTTGTGTTTCAGAATTCAAGCTGCATTCCTTTGTTGATTTGCTGGATGCAGTCTCTGAATTTGACAACTAAATCAGCTTAAAATGAATCAGAATTCAATGTTAGGGTTTGATTTGAATGATCTTCTTGTGTTTGCATCAACGTCTTTTATTTCAACAAATGTAGAGTCCGTTGTTGATGAAGAATTATCTCAAGCATGTATTTCCGAATGGAATCCATGGTATAGATCATTGCATCATTGAAGGATTGAGCATTATATCTTGTATATTTCCTCATACACTCTTCGAATTCTGAATTGAAATAATTTTCAAACTTTGTTCTGAGATTAGTCAAAGTAGTTGTGTAATCAATCCTAGAATGTATATCATTAGTAAGATGTTGTTCTAGTAAATCCAAGTCTTGAGAGAACGTTCTCTTGAACATAGGCATGGCACCATAATCTTGTAAAGTTTCTGAGAGAAACTTAAATAGGGACTTGATTTCTTTAAGACTGTGCATGCATCTACTTCTTGAAAGTTGTGTCTTCTCTTGAACTTTAGAAGTCGAACACAAAGAAGCTGTGTCATTTTGAAGAACACTTGATGTTTGAGGTTGCATGTTGTTATTGGTATTTGACATTTTGATGTTTTTGTAAATGGATATCGGATCTTAAGTAGATAAAGTGATTGTTGTTGTGGATCGAAATCAATTAACGTTCATGGGATTTTACAAATCTATGATTTAAACTGAGAAAAGAAGTGACTTTTTCGGGATTTTTCAAAATCAAGAAGAAACCGTGAAACAATAATTAATTAGATGTTGAAATCGTTGTTGAAATTGAAGAACTTGAACTTTTGTTAACGATTGATGATCTTAAAACGATGAACGGTGCACAAACGTTTAACTTTAAATGAGAAACAGTTGATTAAAACTCAAATAGGACTAACGATGTGAAGTTGTTTTAACAAAGAGATTTAACAATCAAACCAAGGACAAAAGATGAAGTAAACTTGAAGTCCAGGGACTGAAGTTGCAATTTTTGAAATTTTAATTAATAATAAACAACTTCCCTCCTGATTCTTTCCTTCTTCGATTTGAAAAAGATAAAAAAAAATGCAACGAGTGTTCTTTTAATCGTACGGGATGATATGGTTATCGTCGGTAAACTCCGAATATACCACGTTGATCGAAAAGATGTCACGATCACGATGTTATAAGTCTTAAGTCCCGCCGTTGAACGTCATACGAAACCGTAAAACCAAAATTTACTTAAACGTGTTAGAATTTGTCCTTGTTTTACTAGTTCGGTTCCTAGTGTAGTTTAGATCGGTTCCTACTAGACAAGTTTAGTTCTGTTCACACGAAAAACTTGTTCGGATTCTGTTACAAGATTAAACTCGTTCGGTTCTTAAAAAAATGTTTAGTTCGGTTTATGAAGACATGGTTTAGTTCGGTTCTTGATGAAAATGACTAGATCGGTTCTTATGGAAATGACTAGTTCGGTTGAAGTTGAAATGACTAGATCGGTTCGTCCTTGTTGAGACTAGATCGGTTCCCGTAGCACAATGACTAGATCGGTTCTTGAAGGCACAATGACTAGATCGGTGCTCAGAAATGACTAGTTCGGTGCTTGTTGAGATGACTAGATCGGTGCTTGTTGAAGTGACTAGATCGGTTCATTTTGAAGTTGCACTAGATCGGTGGTCACGCAATGACTAGTTCGGTGGTCACTAACAAGAATGACTAGATCGGTTCATGAATGTGGAACTCGATCGGGTTGAACTAGTTCGGTTCACACAAAAAATCAAACACCTTGTTGGCACCTTTATCTTCTCTTCAAACGGAGACCAAGAAGAACACCAAGAAACCCAACAAAAAACAATCGTAATAAGCACTTTTCAACAAAATAAGCTTGTATATAAGCTCTTTTCCAATATGCAAAAACTCAAAAAGCTAACTTTGCCGTGACCATATAAGCTATAATAAGTTGAACAAGAAGATGGTTTCCAAAAGCACTTTTTAACATAAAAATGGATGGGCCCAAATGATAGAACAGAGACTGAAATGCAAACTTACAATTAAAGTTTGTAAAAGTTACAACAAAACAAAAAAAATTAACACGTGAGGTGTTAAACTTTATTAAACCGAATAAAATAAAAATGATTGCCAAAAATAAGTTTAAAAAAAACGCAACCAGAACGAAGAAAAAAAAATCACTAAACCCACCCGTGGCGAGTGATACCAAATGTTATCCCAAAACTTAACCCATATCACAACCAATAAGCAATACCAAATAAGCAAAATAGAAAAGAGAAAAAAGAGAAGGAAAAGATAGAAGATTAGATTAAAATGAAAGAGTGGGATAGGAGGTTTTACACACACACATAAACTATGCAAATGAAAACCAATACCCTCTCCTTGTGTGGAGAGGGTTCTATTTATACCCAATGCCAACTAGTAGGCGTATGGGCTTTCTACTTGGGCCGGGCTTGTTATATCTTGGGCTTTGAGCCCGAAACACAGACAATATTAGATTACAATCCAAGCCCGTTGAACCCGACTAGCCTATTACAATACAAGACCTAGTTTGACTTTATAAGACCGATAACATTCTTGTTTGACTTAATATAATTAAGGCTAACATCCAGCTTCATTTTTCTGATGAACAATTAACTGTGCCTCTACAGATTCTAGGCCTAACTTATAAGCTACAATTTCTATATTAGCCTTACTAAGAGTTTATCGTTGTTCATCAAACTATTTTTGAAGTTTTTCATATGTTTTCACATAGTTTTTAGAACAAGATTGTACCTATGTGTCAGACCCTGAGGAGTTTGAAGTGTAGGCCATGAGAGCAAACTCAGTTGGTTCATCTTGAGCTATATAACTCTAGTCATATCCCAGTCCATCTTGGATAATCAAAGCATTGTCCTGAACAACTAATGCATCAGAGGTCTCTACTGGTACAATCCTTCTAGTGTTGTCCCTGCTCCTATACCTTGCATCTCCATTCCTGTTCCCTTGATTTCTTGGTGCTTGATACGTCTCAAGTATATACGTAATAATATCCAAAGTATAAAGAAAATTACTAAAAATCCTTGAGGACAAAGATTTAAAGCAAAAATCTACACAAAAATATCACACGTTTAACCGGTAAGTGATTATCGGGTTGTTTTCCCAAAGACTTATGAAATTAAGACCTCGTTTGTTATTTGGACAATGACTTGAATTGGTTCAAACTTTTTGGATTAATTTTCTAAATCTACAATTAAAAAACAATTTAAATAAGTATGGAAAATTAACGACTAAGCAATTAAAAACAAATAACGGTAATTAAAAAAAACGTGACAAATAAGCAAGAATACTAAAATTAATCCCTAAATGATTTTCTAAACTTTTTCTAATCCTAAATGACTATTAAAAAGTAAATGCTAAGGAAATTCTAAAACGAGAATGGTAAAAGCTTAAAAACGAAGAAAATAAGAACGGATATGAAAACCCGTTCTTTAAAAAGTGAACTCTCAAAATATTAACCATATGGAAGTAAATTTCAACCTAAACCTAGAATATGATAAAAGAAAAATTTTATTAAAAAGAAAATTCTTTTTTAATAAAATTTTTCTTTTGATTATTTTTCTAATTTTTATGATTTTTTAAAGTTTTTAACAAAATTAATTCACGAAAAATATAAAAATTTAAGCTAAAAATCCTAAATTTTTTCTAAAAATAGCTTATGATACGCAGAATGCAGGAAAAAAAAGAAATCCTAAAGTGCTAAACTAAATAAGCCGAGAAAAATCAAATAAGCACTCGAAGTGCTTATTAATACTATAACTCAAAAAAGGGTTAAAAGGTTTTTAAATGCACCTTGAGACGTAAAAGTCCCAAGGGCGCAGTGGTTAGAGGTGTGTGTGTTGAGTGCTATGAAAGGGTTGAGGCTAGGTTGAGGTCGGGGGTTCGAGTCTTGCTCACCCCCGACTTCCTTGGTTTCCCCTTTTTTATTTTTGCAAAAAACTTAAAAAGCAAAGTTGTAAAACAGATAAAAATAATCCATTTTTGTGAAAACAACTTTTTTGAAAGTCACTAATAAGCTAGAAATCAGCTTAAAATTCAAACAGAAAATATTTAACCATTTTTTATACTTTTTTGAAAACTTAATAAGCTCAAAACTATAATAAGCTAAAACTAAGACTTAATAAGCTATAAGCAACTAACTTCTAACCTAATAAGCTAGTTTATATAGGAAATATGTTAATTAAAAGGCAATAAGCTGAAAAAAATCACTTGGGACACAGCTGAGCTTAAAACAGACAATGAGACAACTTTAAGCTTATTTTTAAGCTAGCTATTGGAACCTTATGACAATCTAGCTTATATCTATGAAAAGCTTAGTCTAAGCTCTATCTAAAACTTTAATCAAAAAGGAGTTTGAAATTTGAATAAGCTATGAAAAGACTTAATGAAAAAGCTACTTGCTATTTAGCTTTGTTTTTTGGTTTTTTTTATGAAAAGATAAAATAAGCTAAATCCTGGACCTAATAAGCTACAAGCAACTTAATTTTAACCTAATAAGCTAGTTAAGATAGAAATTGAACAAAAACTTATGACAATAAGCTAAAAATCACAAATAAGCACTTTGATAAAAATTGTTTAACCAAACAGTCTCTGGAGGCAACTTTTAGCTTATTTCTAAATTAGCTAATGGATCCTTATAGCTATATGCCCTACACCTACTTAAAACTTGGCCTAAAATCTACTAGAAAAAGATCTTAAAAACAATTTTGAAAAACAAATGGGCAAAGAAAAAACTATTTAAAAATAGCTTATTACACTTAGTATGCTGAGTTTACTTTTGGTGTTTCAAAAGACAAAATGCAATTTTAAAGCTTAAAATAGATGCCAAATAAGCTAATTAAAGCAAACAAAGCTTAAACATATCTAATATACCCTACAAACTACTTGTGCACAAAATTTCAAAGTCTAAATTCGACTTTTACTTGCTGAATTTTGAAATTGAAAAAGGTTATTTGTCTTTTTAAGCTGTTGATGCAGTGTGCAATGAAATGACCAAATTCTAAATTTATCAATTGCAGGCCAAATGACTAAGTTACTACACCTTTAAAACACCTATCTAAGAGCAAGCTAATTAAAACTAACAACTAAAACAGACTTTAGCCTAAAATTATAAAGGAACTGATTAAAACTAGCAGATTTAAACTAGTAACTCACAAACTTAAAGAAAACTAGATTAAGCCTATTTAAACTTATTAATCCTACTCTTATAAACCTAGATATGAGATTTAAAATGAAATTAAAGGATCAAATGGTCTTAAACAGTACTAACTTTGAGTTAGTACTGCTTGACCCAAACACTCCTTTATTTTCCTCAAATCCATACTTAGCTTATAAAAAATGAGATTTAATGAACAAATATCAAATACCAGATATTAATAAGCCTTTAACAATCCTAATGAACAGATTTAAGCAAACACTTAAGCTAAAATAATAAGCTATAACACTATGCTAATATTTTTGGTTTTCTCACTTATTTTAAGACAGAATATAGAAAACTAATAATTAATACTAATTATTAAGCATTATGAACATAAGACAACTACAATAAGCATAAGTAAGCTAAACTAACAGAAATAAGCATTATGAACATAAGACAACTACAATAAGCATAAGACAACTACAATAAGCATATTTTTGGTCTAGCAATTTTGGAAAAATAACCCGAAAATCCATCTAGAAAACAATAAAACTCATTTCCGGCTAATCTTTCTAACATTTGGTCCATAAATGGCAACGGAAAATAATATTTACGAGTAGCTTCTTTTAATTTAATTCTCCACCTGGTAACTAATCGTGTTGGAATCAATTCATTATCTTCATTAGCAACAACGGTTATACCACCTTTCTTGGGTACACAATGAATGGGGCTTACCCACGGACTATCAGAGATCGGGTAAATCATTCCGGCATCAAGAAGTTTGATAACTTCCTTTTTTATTACCTTATGAATTTTTGGGTTAACCCGTCTTTGACTTTGTACAGCGGGTTTATAATCTTCCTCCATCAAGATTTTATGAGTGCAAAATCTAGGGTCAATACCCTTGATGTCGGTGGTTTTCCAAGCAATGGCCTGTTTATGTGATTTAAGCACCTTTAAGAGGGCTTCTTTTTCATCATCTTTTAATCCTTTTGCAATAATCACGAGTAACTTATCAATTCCTTCTAAGTAAGCATATTCCAAATGAGATGGTAAATCTTTTAACTCTAATTCCGGAGGCTCTTCAATTGAAGATTTTGCCTTGGTCACTTCTACTTGCATTAGGTCCATCGGAGGGAGTTGAAACGGGTCATTATTTAACAATCTTTCAATCAAGCAAATATCTCCCTCCGGATTAAAATTCGCATGATTAATTTCCGGTGAAATTAAATCATCTTTGAGATAAGCCTCGATCTCTTCTAAAATGAAGTCACTTCCCTCAAACGGAGTGAGGGAAAGAGAAGAGTCATAAATAATAGGCTCAATAGTCGGGATGGGATTGCCACCCATAGATTTATTAGAAAAACCAAGCACTTCTTGAGCATACTCAATGACGTCTATTTGGTTTATCGACATATCATCATATGTAGAGGAGTATCTCGTAGTTTGATTGAGATTAAAAGTTACGGTTTCGTCATTAACCCGAAGGGTTATTTCTTCTCCATAAACATCAATTAAAGCACGATCGATCCTAAAAAAGGATCTCCCGAGAATGAGAGGAACCCAAGGATCGGCTTCAAAATCAACAACAACAAAGTCGGTAGGAAAGTGAAACTTCCCCCACTTTGACAAAGACGTATTCGGCGACTCCCTTAGGACGAGTAATGGATCGATCCGCTAACTCAAGAGTCATCCGAGTGGGGGTAAGTTCAGGTAGGGAAAGCTTTTTCCATATGGAAAGAGGCATAAGATTTATGCTAGCGCCAAGATCGGCCAAAGCGTGACATACATCTATTCCCGGAAAATCAAATGGTATAAGAAACTTGCTGGGATCTCCAAACTTTTCGAGAAGGTTTTTAAGGAGCATCGCCGAACAATTCTCATTCAATGGTATCTTAGCTAATTCAAACAACTTGTCCTTATTTGTGAGCAAAAATCGTAGAGGCAAATTTTGGCATCAAAAGTGAAGCATCCGCGAAGCTAATGTCGAAGTGCAGATCTTGAAAGATTTGAAAGAACTTCTCCATTTGATTCGTAGCTTTTTCACGGAGCTTTTGATCATTAAGTCTCGAAGGATATGGAATATTAGGCTTAGGTAAAGTCTTCGAAACATCGGGTTCCGAAATAGGAATGGGGTTAACCAGAGGTTGGATGTGAGCGATACTTCCTTGGAAATTGGTTTGCTCCTTATCCGTTGTCTCCTCGGTTTCTTGTTCCACTACCTTCTTTGGAGAAGGATTAGTAGGAATCGAGGGTCCTTCATAAGCAACACCACTTTGAGTAGTGATTGCTTTCATCTCACCCTTTGGGTTAGGAATAGTATTACTCGGAAGAGTACCCGAAGTTGAGGCTTGGTTTTGGAAAAATCCACTTAACATATTTTGCAAATTATTTTGAAAAGCATTTTGTTGATTCATCAAGACGGTTTGTTGAGTCTTCATTGTATTTTGAATTTCATTCTTAAATTCTCCTTTCAACGAGTTGATTTGACTTTGCATGTTTCTCATCATTTGATCATTAGATTTCATATAATTTGAAAACTCATTTGGAACTCCTTGTTGAACTTGATTATTAGGAACTTGAAAAGGTTGGTTTTGAAATCCTTGATTTTGAAAATTTGGAGCATGATTAATTTGAGCTTGAAAACCTTGATTTCCATGAAAATTATTTCCCCGATTAAAATTATTCCCTTGACCTTGATTTTGATTATACCTATTTTGACCATTGTTTTGCACCGGAGCAAAACCGGGTGGTGCCATGTGGTTGCTAACACGGTTTGGAGGAGCGTTCAACGGGCTTGGATTATAATCTAATATTGTCCGTGTTTCGGGCTCAAAGCCCAAGTTATGGGATAAATCTTGGGATAACATTTGGTATCACTCGCCACGGGTGGGTTTAGTGGTTTCATTGTGGTCTTAGTGAGCTTATTGGTTCGGCTTATTTATAAGCTAATAATCATTCGACTTATTTTATTCTTTTATTTTTACTTTTATTTTTTTGTGATTGTTGATTTAAAGCTTATATGGTTCTCACAATTTCATCTTGGGCTTACTGTTAATAACAAAAAAAAATAAAAAATTGGGCTTATCCATAGCGATTTCAAACTATGGTTACATATGGGTGCATTTTAGTTTGACAAACAAACCTGTGTCACCAAGTTTTTTTACTTCTTTTCACGTTATTTTTTTACTTCGTGGCTTATTTGTGTCTAAAAAGTGAGCTTATTGTGGTGTAAAGAGCTTATTTTGAGAGCTTATTCTCTGGGTTTATTGGTGTCTTTCTTGGTCTCGTCTTGAAGAGAAGAACAAGGTGCGAACAAAGTGTTTGATATTTTGGACAACCGATCTAGTTCAAAGCTTCAACACCTGATCTAGTCACCTTACTACTTGAAGCCGATCTAGTCACAAGCCTATGTGAACCGAACTAAACCACCGATCTAGTTGTTTTATTTTGGAACCGAACGAGACCATCGAACTAAACAACCGATCTAGTCTTTTTCTTTAAGACCCGAACGAGTAAAAAGTTCTTATGCAACCGAACTAGTCAAAAACCCATTTAGGAACCGAACTAATTCAAACCAGAATAATTCTACACGTTTAAAGTTTTTTTTCGGTTTTACGGTTTCGTGTGACGTTCAACGACGGGACTTGAGACCTATACCATTGCGATCGTAATCAGTTTTCGATCGACGTGGTATATTTACTTTTAACCGATGATAATCGTATCATTCCGTGAGACCTAAAACATAATCGTTCCATTTTCTATTCAATTTTAAACGAAGATGATGATACAAAAAGAGGGAACACGTTTTTCTTATTTATTATAATTCGAATTTTACACTTTTGGCCCTCGATTCTAACAGTTTTTAGTTTAATCTAGGTGTTAAAAAGTTTACTATTAGTCACTCTCACTTTAAAACAACTTTATTTCACCTTTCATTTTACACATCCAATTTTAATTTTAATCCTTAACTTTAAAATCATTTTCAATCTTATCCTTTAATTTTCAAACATTTTTTTAGTTTTGTATTTTTCAAATCTTTTAGTTAACCTTTAGTTTTTAATTGCACCGTTCATCGTTTTAAGCTCATTTTTCGCCAACAAAAGCTCACGTACTTCAATTTCAACAACGATTTCAACAACAAATAATCATTGTTTCACGGTTTCTTCTTGATTTTGTAAAATCCCGCGAAAGATTCTATTCTTTTCTCGGTTTTAATCAAAGACTTGTAAAATCCCGTGAACATTAATTGATTTCAATCCACAACAACAATCACTTTACCTACTTAAGATCCGATATCCATTCACAACATCAAAATGTCAAATTCAAATACCAATTTGCGAACTCAATCATCAAGTGTTCTTCAGAATCACACCGTTTCTTCGTGTTCAACTTCTAAAGTTCAAGAGAAAACACAACTTTCAAGAATTAAATGCATGAACAGTCTTCGAGCAATTCAGTCACAACTCAAGTTTCTCATAGAAACTTTACAAGATTTTGGTAACATGCCTATCTTCAAGAGAACATTCTCTCAAGACTTGGATTTACTAGAAAATCATCTTACCAAAGAAATAATTTCTCAGACTGATTGCAAGACTACTTTGACAAAACTCAGAACAACGTTTGAAAATGCTTTCAGTTCAGAAATCAAAGCGCGTATGCAGAATTATACAAGATATGATGCTCAATCATTTTACGATGCAATGATCTTTAACATGGATTCCCTCGGGAAATACATGCTTGAGTTAATTCTTCATCAACAACGAACTCTACAATTGTTGAAACAAAAGAAGTTGATGCAAACACAAGAAGATCATTCAAATCCAATTCCAACATTGAATGTTGATTCATTGAAAGTTGATTTAGTTGTCATACAAAACACTTGTTCTGAGAAAGAAGACAGTAATTCAGAGAATGCATCCAGTAAATTAGTAAAGGAATGCAGCTTGAATTCTGAAACAAAAGATGTGCATGCAATCAAATACAAGATGTCAAAAGCAAAAGAAAGATGCATGGCATATTTTTGATCTCTTCATTCACACCTTCAAGTTCTTTCAAAAGATGACTTAAAAGGCACTCGCATCGAACATGGATTCAAACGGGCATTCATGTCACTCTTTGGTCAAGATGTTGATACTTTCACAAGAACAATGCTCCTCAACGTAGATCAACTACAAAAGCAACTTGACAAAGATGAATTTCAAGAAGATGGATCCATGACAGCCTTTTGGGTGGTAAACAACCAGTTCCAAAAGTTCATCGATTCAAAGTTTACATTGGATTATGACAGTCAAATGACAGACACGTACTTTGTTGAATACACTAGAATCGAGGTTCAACACTTCAGAGATACACTACTCCAACACCTGGGTAATGTTAAGAAGTCTGTTGCTGAAAGAACACGTCATCAAAGACAGTATGAAAGAAGGGTGAATAAAAGACAGATGCAGACGCAAGAGAGTAAGATTGATACGGGTAAAGCATTGGATGCTGATTTGGTTGACACAGAAAGCATTAGGACAGACTCAACAATGCAAGGTGACAACAGCAGGCCAGGGAATGATACATATGTTGATGATGCAGATATTAGACCCATTTATGACGAAGAGCCAATGGCTGAGGTACAATTGACTGCTGAATGCAATATCTTTGCTATAGGACAACAGCATACTGAGCAACCTGAAATCATTGTTGAAGGTAGGGTTGACCAGTATCCTGAAACATGTCAAGTTAAAAGTCCTATGCTTGATTCATCACCTGATAACCAGACAACTGAATACTCAAAACAATCACTCGAGTCTGAAAATATTTTGCTCAAAGAGATAGTTGCCCAATTTCAAAAAGATTTTTCAAGAATGGAAGCACATTGCATTGCTCTCGAACTTAAATATCAAAATCAATCTTTAAAATCAGGGCAACATGGATAAATTTTGAATGAAACAAGTAATAAAGCCAAGATTGAAAAGGAAATTGATGTACTTGAAACAATGAACATCGAATTAGAACATAGTGTGGCTACATTACGTAAGGAAAATGAGACTTTGAAACAGCATTACAAAGATTTGTATGATTCTATTAAAATCACGAGATCTAAGACTACAGAACAGACAACATCTTTGCTTCGAATAATGAGTGGTGGGGGGGGTTGAATTAAAAGCTCAGATTCAGGAAAAAGGTTGTTGCAATTGACTGGCTTTAAAAAATACTTATGGAAGTTAAAAGGAAATAGTGTAGATACTAAGTTTGATAAAAAACATCAGTCTTGGGGAAACCGGTGTTACCATTACTAGAAGAATCAGTTGTTAGACAACCGAATGAGTTTAAATCTGAAAGGGCTCAAATGTCAAAACAACGGTTTGCCTCCCAAGTTGATGTGAATAAGAATTTGTTAAAACCAGTAACTCAACATTATTTGCCTAAGAAAACAGAATCCTGTACAAAACCTGATCACATGATTGCATCTAGCTCATCTAGGAATAGTTCTAAGAACATGCCAAGATTTAGTTCAAATGACATGGTTCATAATCACTATCTGTAGATGTAGTAGAAAAAGAATACTTAAACGAGATAGGATAAAACTCAAACCCCCCAAAAATAAAAAATTTTTTTTTTTTAGTTGTGACTACTTCTGCTAGATTTCAAAGCACTGCTGATGATAGCAAACCAAAACCTAGGAGCAACAATCAAACATCTAGGAGTTTGCCTGTATCTAAGAGTACTCGCGTTACGATAACGGTTGTGCACAAAGAAGGATCACTCTCTAAGAGTTCTGTTCATTTCTTAGCATTCTAAAAAAATTTGTTTGTTCTACATGTCATAAGTGTGTATTTAATGCAAATCATGATGCTTGTATTACAAAACTCCTGAATGAAGTGAATTCACATGCTAAGATTCAATTCCATAAGACTAGAAACATAAACAAACCCGTAGCTCAAAAGAGTCATACTCAGAAACCTGGTAGGCAGATCGTCACAAGACATAGGTTTTCTCCCAATAAGACTGTCGCTGTGGATGAGAAAACATCTCCTAGATCTGATCTTAGGTGGAAACCCACGGGTAGAATTTTCAAATCTGTTGGTCTTAGGTGGATTCCTATAGGAAAGTTATTTGACTCTTGCACGGGCAAGGATGACAGTGAACCCACACATGGTTCAAATGTAGATATCCCCAATATTCATGAATGCAAACAAACTCTGGATTTAAGTGCAGGTACATCACTCACTGGTCAGCAAAAACAAAGAATTAATTTCAGTTCAGGTACTTCATTTTATGTCAAGTAGGAAAATCTCAGAGTATGGTTGCTGAAAAAAGCTGATATCTCAGAAACCAGTGTCACAGTGAATTCATAAATGATGAAATTGCAATGACGTTTGGTCACATCAGATCAAGCCTCGAACCTTAATGTCAAATGATGTTTGATTACAACAGATCAAGCCTCGAACCTTAATGTCAAAATGACGTTTGATCACATCAGATCAAGCCTCGAATCTTAATGTCAAATGACGTTTGATTACAACAGATCAAGCCTCGAACCTCAATGTCAGATGACGTTTAAACACAACAGTTCAAGCCTCGATCCTAAATGTCAAAGATGATGTTTGATCACAACAGATCAAGCCTCGAACCTCAATGTCAGATGACGTTTGAACAAAACGGTTCAAGCCTCGCACCACAATGTCAACAAAAGTTCCTACAGAAGATATGATAGTAATTTTGGAAATAGTCTCTTTAGATAAAATGTCGTAGAAAACCGCGTTGACCTAGGAAACGCCTAAACTCGCTTTTACTCACGGGTAAGTCGGGTGATGAGCTTGAGTGATAACATCGATCTTATGTTAGTAATGAGTCAGACTATTCAATTGTACAGGACTTCTAAAATGTCTTAGGACCTAACACATATTCCTTCCTTACCTCATAAATGTGGGCACTTTCCCAATTTAGACTAAAATTCGGTGTCCTTCACATTTTTGGCATCTTTTCTAAATTAGAGGGCACAAATCGAAAACTATCCCCAGAACCGGGAGAATCATCCACAAAACATTTCCATAGGTCTTCTTTGATTCCATTATCATGGGGATATGGCCAGTCATTACACCGTTTAGAAAAACGTACCGGAGCATATACACAGCCAAAAGGCATGCGACGGTACGCGAACGTTCCATACGGGCATGTGAAGTAGTTTTCTCTTTGGTCTTGGGGAGTCTATCGGTATTTGCAAGATACTTTGAAAATTCCATATAGAAAACAATAAACAAACTCATTCTTTGCGGCTAATCTTCGTAACATTTGATCCATAAATGGTATAATGGAAAAGTGTCTTTTCGCGTCGCTTCGTTTAATTTTCTTAGTCGAGGACAAACTCTCGCGACTCCGGTAACTAAACGTGTCAGATTTACATTCATTCTCTTCAGTCGAGCAATAACAGTTATTCCACCCTTTCTTGGGAACCTAAAATGCACTGAGGACTACACCTAAGGAGCTGTTCGGGGAGTGATCGGGTAAATCATGCTTAGGCAATCAAGAAGTTTTTAGGACTCTGTTTTTGATTACCTCGTGACATTTTTTAGGTTAACGTCTTTGGACTTTGAACCGTGGGTTGTAATCGTTCCTCCATCAAGCTATTATGAGTACACAAAAGAGGGTCCGAGACTATCCTTATTGTCGGTGATTATTCATGCAATGGCCATTTCTTATTTAAGCACCTTTAAGAGGGCTTTTTTCAAAATCTTTTTAACCCTTTGCAATGATTCGCACTGTGTAACCTTGTGGCTAGTGTTCTAGTTCTAAGTAAGAATATGCCAAATGAGATTGTATATCACTTTTAACTCATAATTCCGGTGGCCTTCAAACATCACGAAGTTCTTTCGCCTTGCGGACATTTCCTTATAGGTTTTTATTCTTCTTTGGGTGAGGGAGATTAAGTCGGCGATGTGGTCGTCATTCAACAACTTGCTCAAAGAGATAAAGATTTCTCCTCCGAAGTTTTTATGTCGTAGAAATCATCATCTAAATCCGGAGAAACTCATCTGTAGAGGTATTTAAGAAGTCTACAATTCATTCCAAAAATTGAAATCTACTTACATTCATAAGGAGTGTAAAACGAAGGGGTTAGTAGAAGAAGAAATTGGTTCTGAGGAACGACGTGGATTGCCACCAGAAGAATTATTTAAAGAAAACCAATGTACTTTCGAGGGAAAATTCGCTCACAGTAGCCACTCAATGACGTTGTCATTTCGGTTTCTTCGAATGAATCATCATATGTCTAGGAGTACCGTAGTTCTGATTGAGATTAAAAGTGACAGGCTTCAATGTGTCCGACTCAGAAGGGTTATTTCTCTCACCTATAACTATCAATTAAAAGCAACGAACCGGTCCAAAAATAAGGATCCTGCCAAGTATGGAGGAAACTCGAGGATCTGCTTCCAAAAATCAACAACAAAACAAAATCGGTAGGAAAGTGGAAAGTGATTTCCCAATTCTTCTAACAAAAAGTCCTTCGGCGAGTCCTTTAGGATTTGTGCTAGGGCGCTCTCGATCCGCCCGCTAATTCTCAAAGTCATCACGTGTTGGTGTAAGTGTCTCGGGGGTAAGAAGTTACTTTTTCAAAAGGACAAGGTGTGGCATAAGATTTATGCTCGCGCCAAGATCGGCCAAAGGCGTGACTAGTAGACATCCATTCTGAAGCAATCACATAGAATAAGAATTTGTCGGTTCCTCCGAAGCTTCGTCGGGAAGCTTTTTGAGAGGAGCATCGCCTAAAAAATTCTCATTCAACGGTATCCTTAGCTAATTCAAGCAACTTTTCCTAATTCAGGGAGCAAACTCCTTAAAAACGTAGGAGCACAATCTTGGCTACCTCAAAAGTAAAGCATCCTTGCGAAACTCTAATGTCGAGCGCAAATCTTGAAAGATTTTGAAAGTTCTTTCCATTGGATTCTCGAAGTTTGTCATAGGGATTTTTGATCATTTCGTCGCAATGGATATGGAATATCAGCTTATGTAAAGTTTTCTAAACATCGGGGCGACGGAATTGGAATGGGGTTAACCAGGAGGTGGGATAGGGAGCGGTACTTCCTTGAAATTTGTTTTTCTTTATCCGTTGGTCTCCTCGGTTTCTCATTCAACTACCTTTCTAGGAGAAGGAATTAGTAGGAATCGAGGGTCCTCGTAAAGCAACCCACTGCGAGTTGTGATCCGTGGCTTTTTTTTTTCATCTCACCCTTCGGGTTTGGATGGTATTACTAGGATGAGTATCCGAAGTTGAGGCATGGTTTTTGATAGAATCCATCTTAACAGTATTTTGCAAGTTAGTTTGCAAACATTATTGGTGATTCATCAAGACGGCTTGTTGAGTCTTCATGGTTTTACATGTCATTCTTAATTTCTTCCTTTTACAAATTTGATTTATAGTTTGCATGTTTCTCATTATTTTGATCATTTCGTTCTCTTGTAACTTGAAAACTCATTTGGAAAACTCTTGTTTGAACATCGATATTAGGAACTTGAAAGTTTGGTTTTTGAGATTCTTGATTTTGAATAAATTTGGAGCTATGATTATTTTGATCTTGAAACCTTGATTTCCAGAAAATCATTTCCCTACGATTAAAATTATATCTCCTGGACCCGCTTGATTTTTGATTATACCTATTGTGACAGTGTTATTTGTACCAGCAGCAAAACGGGTCGTGCCATGTTTGGATTGTATCTAACAGATAGCGGGTAGGCGGTTAAGTCTTGAGATTGATAGAACCCGTATGCCGCATAACTCAAATCTCTAGCAGATAGTTGTTATCAGAGTTATTCATAGGACCTCATCTAGTACTCAAGCATGAGCGCCCCACTACAAGTAACAACACGCAGTTCCTCAAAGCTTTTCAACCGGAGCGGGACAGCTGAAACTTTTTTTTAGAAACAATTTCAACTGTAGGTCAAAAAGTTGGTCCGCTCAAGTCTTATTCAATGTTTCATCCGTTTTACTAAACCACTCGTCCCTAATGTCGTATTCATCCTATGAAACATTCGACTTAAACAAGAATCAATATAGCAATTGTTATTCAAAGAAAATAGTTGTAGATTAGGTGTAGAGAGAGAATAATACCAGCCAGTTGTCAACGTTCATAGTACCATTGTTGCACCATCGCACGATACCTCTCTGCTAACTTTAACACGGGCTCTTTTCTATATATTACATGGTATGTGCTTAGTTACACATACCTTTTACCTTTAAAAACGAGCTAAAATAACCAAAAACGGACTTAAAATGCCAAACATATGCTTGTTTTGCTAATTGTGTTGTGCAGGAACGGATATCTAAGAAAAGGACGAAAAACAAAGCCAAAAACGACAAAACCGGACACGGAATGGAAAAGCATGGAAAAGACAAAGTCAAGTCAAAGCCAAAGTCAACCCCGACAAATCCAAAGTCAAAAAGTGAAGAAAAATAAGTTTAGGGACCAATTCTGCCAAGTCCCTAACTTATTTTATAAAGGAAAAGAGGAAAAATACTCACAAGGGCCAAAACTGCCAATTGCCCAAAGTATTAACCACAAGGGCCAAGTCTGCCAACCATCTAAAACTATAACTCACGAGGACCATAGGTGCAATAACATTTAAGCCCTATATAACTCTTGAGGGGTGTTTTTGCCAAATCCCAAAACGTTTAATAACACAAGGACGTGTGATGCAACAAATACTATAACCATGAGGGACTAATTGTGTCAAAAAGCCAAACTTCACCCCTGGATTTTGAAGTACTGTACATCTTCCCAAAGCTTTTCCCGCCAAACTCCTAAACCCCACAACCTGTCTCTATCATCCTCGTTGACCATCCCACAACACTCCAAACCCTTCACCCTCATAAGCCCCACCCCCCACATGGTCTTTGTACATGCTGGCAATCCTCCAAATTCTCATTGGCTCAAGAAATCATACGGGTGAGATCATTTTGAGTGGGCACCAAGATAATCCAAGGGCCAGGATTGCCCTTGTGTTTTCTACACTCTCACAACAAGCACACAAGACTGTTTGTGTGTCTACAAAGAAGCACACCCAGGAAGAAGACAAGAGAAGACCAAGACCCAAACCCTAGCTAAGTCTTTCTATATAAGTCTTTTGTAAGCCTTGAGGCAGCCAGTGTAGTTTTTTTTAGAAGTTCAGTTTTAGTTTTCTAAGTTTTAAACTAGCTTTTATGTACTTGTGATTTTTAATGAAA
>BQNB010140378.1:0-17423 GCA_026074375.1 Tanacetum coccineum | reverse complement strand
GTTAACTTAATAAGTTACAAGTGAAAATGGTGTAAATAACATGTTAATCTTGTATTCATGGACACTCTTAGACAAAACATGACCAAATGGACCTAATATATGTAAGACATAAGATATAGGTGTTGTAAAGTAATTGTAACAAGGTGTTGAAGCTTAATGGTACTAAAATCAAGCTTAAAACATGTCTAAATCGCAAAACCTCAAACCTTCTGTTTTGGTCCGAATTTCTTAACAGCCCTTTTATGTTTTATAAAGATAGTAGACCTCATGACGTTTCCAAATATGTAGAGAACTCGAAAAACCGCCTTATAACGAAAAAGATACGCCAAATATACGTTTTACGTTAATACCGGGCTTTATAAAATAATTTTTATAAAATTACTATTCATGGCAGTAACTTATAATTTGTAAACATCAATAATATGATAAAACTTTCAATTACGAGAACGTGTTTAAAAGAATCGCTAAAAACGGATCTATAACGAATTAAGATACGACTAATAAGAAAAACGGGTTTTACGTTAATAAAAGTATACAAAAAAACGATTTCATAGCTGTTATGAAAACATAAAAACACTATTCACAACAGAAATCTCGGAAACTTAAAAATGTTGATTTTATGATTACTCTCATCTTAAATACGAAAAGGCGTAGGCGTAAAAACGCTGAGAACATGCTTAAAAACGACAAAGTTTAATGTCATTTTTGCTAAAGGCGTAATTAAACACGTTTTTAAATTATAAACACGATTTCACTTAAACGATTAGATGGTGACATGGCTATATAATATATAATATATATATATATATATAGATAATATATATATATATATAATATATATATATATAATATTATATATATATATATATATATATATATAACTATAAATGTTATTAGTTATCCAAGTGCATAATACTAGGGAATTACATAATGAAGCCTCGTCAAGTGGCGTATTGACGAGTTGTTGGATTTACGATTTAAAGTGTCCTAACTCCTCGTGACGTCAGTCATGACTCTAAATTATGATAGCCCCCCGAACGATAGTATGATGATCACTAAATATAGAGATTATATTTGGTTGTTGTTAGACAATGTACTTGAATACTGATTCACCATTATATCTAGGTTTGCATTCGGCGTTAGCGTGACGCGTTTTTAATTTGGGATATTTTATTATCAGTTTTACTCACTCAAGGTGAGGGTCATAGCCACATGTTTTACAATTATTGATTTACAAAAGTTTTTGGGTGAGAAACATAGGCATTTTTTTACAATTGGACGCAAGTGTAGCATTTTATCATGATTACGTGTTTGCCCAAAGTAGCGATAAAAAAGAACCAGACATCTCACTAAAATTGCCCATGAATCATGAACGTCAAGTACTGGAATTAAGCGCACAATGATTAATGAGATAGATCTATTTGGATTGGACCTCCCCGTTCGGGGACTAGCCTATCCTGGAAACGAACGTATATCATGTCGGATACGGATGTTACAGGTTGAACATCATCACGGCAAATGTAAGCAATATTTATATATATTGTATTCAATTATTTCGAGCTTCGATGTCCCATGAGCATAGACAAACGTAAGTGCATTTTGTGAGGTCCTGCATCAGTTGCATTATCCTGGGTAAAAGTCTTAGCGTCCTGCATATACATTTACATAAAACCTATAAATTCACCAACTTTATGTGACGTTTTTAAATTGCAATGTTTTTCCAGGAGGTCATTAAGCACGAGTACGAGGATACATTGTTGGATATATTTGAAGTCATGCATTAAAGATTGAGTCGGCATTTACTTTTTGTATATCTGTTATGGCTGGAAATCTTGTAATAATAACAAGTTAAAACAATAAGCTTCGGGCTTTTGTAACACATACTTTATTAAATCCAATGTATCAGTTTTAAACGACTTTTTGGTCGTTCTTATATTATCTTGTGTTATTGATCTGAGAAGTAACACGCCCGGACCCTTATTCCGCTGCGACCCAATTTGGGGGTGTTACAATTCTCAGAACTTTTAATAACGACTTACTTGAATCCTCATCTTTGGATTCTAATGACGATTTCACCTCTATGATGACGAGTCACTTTCCAGATGAGGCACGTTTCGAAAGAAAATTTCAAAATTTATTCGAACGCCTCTTTTGGGATGATGAAGAAATCATTTCTACCAAGATAGATCCGCATCCTTTAATGACGAAGATCTAATTTATTCGAATCTTTGCTTAAATCGAGATACTTTGAATTGATTCTTCTCCCTAAGTTTGATTAATCTTCCTCGAGGAGTTTTCTCCGTGAACTCGCTCATCAATCGTTCCAATTCCACCGGATTAAGAAAGCCGAAATTTCGATATAAGGAAGAAAACCTCTTGATGAAAGTTGTGTATGATAATTCATCTACGACGCCTCCAGAAGAGCTTAATTCTAACCAGAGTCTTTCTCCCCCATCTCCTATTCCCGTTGAGAAGTGACCCTTTAGAAGGAGATCGAGTTGTTACTTGCTTCTGATAATCAATACCCCCGGGTATTGATAGTGACTACTCGGACTCCGAAGGGGATAATCTTTTTCTAGAAAACTGCTTCATGAGGACCAACCCCCCTTCCGACCTTCCTTCTCCGACACCATGTGCCTTTCGGCCTTTGAGGATCACCATGATCTTGTGACGTTCACATGTGTACGTTCGAGTATTTTCTACCCTTCTCACCTTTTCCGGTGACTTCTTTATTTCTTCTCTCTTCCGGGAGTGAGGATACTATTTTTGACCCCGGCATTTCCACTTTTCATTTTTCTTCTCTTAAGCCGGTGGCATATGAAAATCCGATAGTGATTTTTCCATTCTTCTGTTTTTGCCCCAAGGACAAAGGAATTCGGGAGAGTCAAGCTAGAGACTTGCACAAAAACAAGCGCTTCTCGGGAGGCAACCCGTGTCTTTTATTTCTTTCTATTTTCTTAATAAATAAGTGTGTGATTTTATAGCCCAAGTGTGGGGGCGTGCTTCTTTCTTTGGTTTGTGGTATTGTTTTTGCTTGCAGGATTCCTTAAGATCATGAAGACCCGTGCTTGTTTTCAATCCTCTAATCATCCGGTCTTCGATCTTCTGCTTACTAGAATATTCGATCCTGATCATGTATATATATATATTGTTTCCCCTTTCACACTTGGAATTACTAGCATTTGCCTTTTTCGTTGATAAGTGTGGGGGTAAAACCCGACATTTTTGAACATTAAGGCCAATGTTCGATTCTAAGTGTAGGGGGGGGGGGATTTCTATCGAAATATGATCATACCTGTGCCTATTTGTGTTCCCACGCAACCCCGTTTTGACCAAAATTTTAAATTTTTTATTGATTTATTATGGTATATATATATATTTATAATATATAATATATCTATAAGATGATATAGATAATAATAATAGCCATAATCATATTAATATAACAAAATGATGAATAATATTAAAAATATAAATAAGTAGGCCCGTAGAATTAGGTAGCTTTTGACTTGATCGAGTTTTCCCCTTAGCTTTCGAGACTTATTGTTTGCTTAACATTAAAATTCAAAGAACGAAAAATGAAGAGTTGGATATAAGTTTGATGCTAAGCGTGGATAGTTTTGATATCTTTAGAGCTTCATAAAGGTTAATTGTAGCTTTTTGCTCAATCAGCTTAATAAACGTTAATAATTGTTGAATAAAATAAAGTTTGCATTAGGTTTTTGCGATTTCTTAGTTTTAAATCACTTCGTATAGCTTCTTCTGGTAAAGTAAATTCACATCGAGGTTTTGTCAGTGTTGTAGGGAAATAGACTCCTGGACCATGGTCGGCTCGCATACCGATGTGACAGTTGTTAAAAGACCACAGGGGGGGGGGAAAAAGACTTGAAATTTGGCTAATAATAATAAATGTTATGTAATAAACCAAAGCCGAAATAAGACTTTCAGGATCATGGCTGCTCGCATACCGATTGTGACAGTCGTTTACAAGGGTGAGGTAAAAAAAATAATACAAGGTGGGCTGATAAAAGTTTACTGCATCTTGCCGCTCACAACCAATGTTGCGTCTTCTAAATAAGGCAACATAGTATATTAACCAGACAGATAATATTTTCTGCATCTTGTCGGCTCACAACCGATGTGCAGCTTCTAAAAGGTCTGGAAATACCGAGGTCGCAATATGTTTGCTGCATCTTGCGGCTCACAACCGATGTTGGCAGCCTCTACAGGACCGAGGTTTAAATAATTTGCCATAAATAATAAGTAAAAGCCAAATTTTTCGACTCCGGGGTATCAAACAATGCCCCATTCTCTGGACCTCATAGTTGAGTTTGTTGTGATGGAAATAAAAAGGAATATTCCCCGAAAATCATGCGAAATTAGAACCTTAATGTGGACCTTATTCTTACCATATCGTCTCTTTAGGAAAGGATTTCAAACTAATTGTGGTCTAAACCGGGTTTTACTTTATATTAATAAGGACATAATTTATTTGTCATCAAAAAATAAAAAAATCCTTAGAGGAAATTAGGAATAAGGGAGCGAAAAGTTAAGTTATACTTACACAATTAGCATTTATGAGTAGTGTTAGCATCTAATCTTATATTTGATTGTGATTTCGTTTTAAGCTTAGTTTGGGGATTGTGAAAAATCGAGGATGACAAACTCCCGTTCTTAAAGCTTTTTAAATAATGTTATTTAATTCTTATCTTAGTTTTTTATTATTATTAAATAAGTGGTTAAAACGGGGGCGCTATTCGAAATAAAATGATTTTTGAACCTTATAATGGACATTTTCTGTTCTTGTTTGATTGTGAGGTCATAAGTTAAAAGGGGGTTTAAATTATTTATTTCCGGGCGTGTTTTATTTTACATTGCGGTGGGACCCACAATAGCTAGATGTGAGGGAATTTGATATTTGCTAAAACACACTCATTTATAACCCTAAAACAACTATTCATTGGACTATAAAAACTAACATACAATGCTTTACTATATTGCAATTAAGTTGTTTTTGTATTTTATGGTCTTGCAAGTAAAAAGGATTGAAAACGGTGCAAAAACGGGAATTATCAAGTTCAATTTTGTCAAGTTTAATTATTAATCAAAGCCAATACGAAGTCGTGAAAAGTCCCCGAGCATACCAGTGGAAAGAGCGCGAGAAAAAAAGTCCAACGGTGTCTTCGGATCTTATTGGGCCAGCCCGTAACCCATTTTATAGGTCGGGCCAGCCCAAGCTAGCATAGGCCCAACAATAAAAGCCCAATAAGAAAAATAAAACTGAAATATATATGTGTTGGATGACGTCATCAGCATGTGTGTTGAAATTAATTCATATAGGGTCACGTGACCAAGCATTTACTAAGAAATGGGCAAGTAGAAAGGGGACACGTAGCAAGCAAATTGTTTATATCTTTAATTCAATTCTGTATACTAGCAATAAAAGATCCAACGGACATAATGAACGCGTACGAGGAAAGCTAATCAAAGGGACACGTGCCATCCATCCGTTGGCGGATCAAGCCTGCAATCCGAGGGAGCGCTTCAAGGCCACTGATCTCATCCCACTGGTCCATTTTACAAATCTCACCCTCTGTGGCTATAATATTTACTCCGCCCCCCCATTATTTTTATGGTTAGATTTTATGAGTAGATTTAGGATTAGATTTATTTTTTAGTTTATTTGTCAATTTCAGCTTATTGTAGTTTTAGTGTAGCCTATTATAGCTTAAAGTACTGCTGATTCTCAGATTATTTTGGATGATGTAACAAGATTAGTTCAAGCTTAATGAAGTTTATGGTTTTTGCATATCATTTTTCTTCTTCTCCTAATTTCAAAGTGCTTATTTCTATTTTCGGAAAGCTATCTTCTACTCTGAATAAAGCTGTTCGTTAGCTTTCTCAGATTCGTTTAGCTTATATGTTTACAAAGTAAATCGGTTCAAGCTTGTTCATTTGTTAAGGTTGCGATTTAAATTTTTAAAGCTTATTTCAGTTTCGTGTTGGCTTATCGTTTGTTGTTAGGATTGCTTATTATTGCTGTTTTTGCTTATTGATATTAAATCTCTTCTAGCTTATTTAGATCTTAGTTAGATTCGTGATTTAGAAGTGTTCATTTCGCTATTTGTTTTATTAATAGCTTATAATAGTTTTAGTTAAAATCGGAAATGTTTTCTAGTATAACTTTAATCTAGTAGTGCTAAAATATGTATCCTCGTTAGCTTATTTGAGGAATTTATACTAGCTTCGGCTTATTCGGTTTAGAATTAGCGATAGTTATTATTTATTAAAAAATTAGTTTGAAATTGATACTAAATATTGTTTACTCGTTGTGCCTGTTGTTAGGATTTGCTATATTGGGTCACAGTTTGGTTCCAAACCACTAAGGGTGTTTTGTGTTGAATTTGTAGAATCACTGGGCCTCATTGGATTCGATTGCTTTAGAAATAGAATTGGAAATTTGTTATACTTATTAACAGTTTGCTTATTTGTTTTGTGATGGATCCGGTTCTACACTTTGGCGAGGAGCTTACGGGTTTAATAAGCTAGATAGAATTTGATTATTTTCTTTAGCTAAATAAATCGGGTGGTTATCGTTTATTTGCGGCTCTTCAATTCGGTTCCATTTTCTATCATTTTTCAATACTTTTAGTTTTAATAAATTTAGCTTAATATGTTTAGTTTTACTTATTTGATCATTATGAGTACAGAGTATTTTTATTGTGGTTGCTAGTATTGTGAAGTGGGATTTAAGGTGGTTTTAAAAAGGTTTAAAAAATCATAGTCAATTTACATACCGCATTTACTTTTAATGCCATATTAAATACTTGTCATTTTTTTAAAAAGCATTTTACTTTATTTTGTCATTTAATTTTTTTGAAAAATTTGTTTTTCTAAGGATTTTAATTTCGTTAAACCTAAGCCCGGCGCACTTAAGAAACATTTCACGTCACTAGCAAGCATATTGTCATTTAATATTCTTTAGAATCAATTTAGTTTTAATCTATTAGTTTTTTAATCTTAGAATTAATATTAGTTTAATTTTTAGCATAAAAATAGTTTAAAACCAAAACAAAAAAACTTTTATGACAATCAAGCTCGATTTACAACTTGAACGTAGATTTCCATTCACCTCTCGCCGAGGAAACGACCCGGGAGGTTTTTGAAATTGCTTTGGTTAAAAGCGTTTATCTAGAACCCGACGGAAAATACTATCTATACTATAATTATCTTATCCTTATACTATATATTACGTATACGTATTCGGAGACGATCAATTTTTGGCGCCGCTGCCGGGGAGAGGTGTAGCGATTTTTACGGGATTGTTTGTGTTCGAGCCTTGAAGATCCTTTCTTTGGAAATTTATTTTCCGTTCCTATATAAAATATAAAAATCCAAAATATTTTCTTCTTATGTTTATTTCCTCTTTTCTTTTTAAATATTAAAAATACCAAAATATATTTATTTTTTATTATCTTTAAAAAAATTTCAAAAAAAATCTCCTTTATCCTTATTTCATTTATTATATTCTTCTTCCACCTCTATTCGTTTAATTCTTCGACATATCTTTCGATAACCATTTTGGTTCTCGTAGTGTGGAGGTCCGTTTATTGATCGAAATTAGTCCGGGCTGTAGCAATGAAGAACCGGAAATGTGTTGTTCTATACCCAAATCCTTATCTTAATATTGAAACACCGAACTTCTTCAACCACCTCACAGCCCAAGTACAGACATACTCGTGCGATTATTAGGGAACGAATTCTCACTATGGGTTTGATTTGTCCACCACGGGTACCAGCTTGTCTATGACAAACCCTGCACAATCAAAACCTTAGTGATAATTAATTATCTACAAAATTCACCGGTTTTTCTACAATATCTTGCTGTGATAACTGTGGGGGTCCCACAGGAAGTTTCAGTTCCAACCAAGACCAAAATTTTTATAATTCTAATCTTTTTCAGTTTTTGACCAATCCCAACCCCCAGCAGTTTCTCGTCATTCATTAACCTCCCTCAAGAACAAGTGTGGAAATTTGCAAGCTAAAGAAGACTTAATGATTGTCTGTAGAACTTTTAAAGAAATTTAATCGAATAATCTTTTTATGAGAAACGCCGAAGGTTTAAAGGCAAGCTTGACAAAATTCTTAAAATTAAGCATGCTGAATCCGAAGGAGGTACATAGAATTGCTTAAACAAACATCTATGAAGATGTGCAAAATATAAGTGAGGAGGCTGGCAGAGTTATTAATAGTCCTAGTGGAATCGTCTCCTTCTACTTAGATGATGACGAGGAGTATACTATTGCAATCACACCCGATTTACCAACCGAAGAACCTGAGTACTCTCTAAGTATGGGGGATGAGCATCTTAGCACTATTCCTGAAAAGGAATCGGACGAAGTAATAAAGTCTAGTGTTGAGAATCTTGTCCCAATCCCAAGTGAGTCCGAGGTTACTTCCGATAATGAAAGTGAGTGTGATGTGCCCGTTGATGATGAATCTTCTCCGACTTTTACGACTTTCTCGAATCCTCTCTTTGATTCTAACGACGATTTCACCTCTAGTGATGACGAGTCACTTTCTGATGAGGACGTTCCGAAAGAAAATTTCAAAATTTATTCGAACCCTCTTTTTGATGACGAAGAAATCATTTCTACCAAGATAGATCCGCATTCCTTTAATGCCGAGTCTAATTTTATCGAATCTTTGCTTAATCGAGATACTTTGATTGATTCTTCTCCTAAGTTTGATTATCTTCTCGAGGAGTTCTCCGGTGAACTCGCTCATATCGATCCAATTCCACCGGGAATTGAGAAAGCCGACTTTGATCTAGAGGAAGAAATCCGTCTTGTTGAGAATTTGTCGTATGATAATTCATCTACTCGCCCTCCGGAAGAGCTTAATTCTACCGAGTCTTTCTCCCCATCTCCTATTCCCGTTGAGGATAGTGACCCTTTTATGGAGGAGATCGATTTGTTTCTTGCTTCTGATGAATCAATACCCCCGGGTATTGATAGTGACTACTCGGACTCCGAAGGGGATAATCTTTTTCTAGAAAGATTGCTTCATGATGATCCAACTCCCCTTCTGGACATTCCTTCTCCGTCATGACTCCAAGATTAAGAACCGCGTTTTCAACGTTGGTGATCGAGTTCTTCTCTTCAATTCTCGATTAAAGATTTTCGCGGGCAAGCTTAAAACCGTTGGACCGGACCATTCATCGTTGCTCAAGTTTTCCCTTATGGTGTCGTCGAGTTATCTCAAATCGATGGACCAAACTTCAAGGTGAATGGTCATAGACTTAAACATTACTTTGGAGGGGACATACCATTAAATTCGGGGGTCAAGTCAGGCTCGTAACTCGGTTAACAAAAACAAGCGCTTCGTGGGTGGAAACCCATGCTTATCCCTAGTAGTAGTATGTTTATGAATAAGTGAGATGAGAGGAGGCTCTCCTTTTCCTTTCTCGTGTTTTGTGTTTTGAGTTTTATGTCCAGGATTGCCCGGATTTTGAAGGCTCTCGTGCTTGTGGTTTTGTCCATCATTCACTCGATCTTTAATTCTTCGCATCATTATATATGGGAATCCGATATCCTAGATCTTATTGATTTAACGTTTATCTATTAGCATAACTAATAAACGGCTTTAGATTTGCGTAGAGACCCCTTAATATTTGGATTATGCCTTGAAATTAGTATGGGGGTGACACACTCACATTGAGGACAATGTGTAGTTCTAGTATGAGGGGGATCTTTCGATTCGATCTTACTTGCATTTGCCTTGTCTTCATGTAACCCCGTTTTTCCACCAAAAATATGTGATTTTAGGCCAAATTTAAAAAAAATTCAAAAAAAAATAAAAAATAGTGGAATAGTGTTTTGATACGCAGTTTTGTCTTTTTAAGGAATAAATTTTGACTTGATCGAGCATGTTGCGCTCTAGCTTGCCCCTTAACTTATATAAATTTAAGCTTTTGCTAGTCTTTTATAAAAGAAGCTTTAAAACGCGAATTCTAGTTTGAAAAAGCCAAGAATTTGCAAATTTTCATGATAGACTTTAAATATGCTAAGCTTGTTTTTATTAGACTAAGCATTCGCGGATCTTTTTAGTAAAGATTTTAAATTTGCGAAGAACGAAAAATGATAGAGTTTTATATAAGTTAGATGTTAAACATGGAGTAGTTGGTTCTCTTTAAGGCTCATAGAGGTTAATTGTGGCTTTTTACTTCCACCAGCTTAATAAACGTTATATAATTGTTGATAAATAAAGTTGCTTTAGGTTTTTGCGATTCTTAGTTTAAATCACTTCGTAGAGATTCCTTCTGGTGAAATTAAGGTACACATCGAGGTTTTGTCAGTGTTGTGGGAAAATAGGCCACCGATTCCTGACGGCTCGCTATTGTTGTCTAGGTAGTTAAAAGATCACAGGACTTGAAATTTGGCTAATAATAATAATTATGTAATAAACCGAAGCCGAAATAAGACCACTACCTCTTGTCGGGTCACAACTGATGTGGTAGTCGTTTAAAGGGTAGAGGTAATACTAATAATAAAACTGTGGGCTGATAAAAGTTTACTGCCTCTTGTCGGCTCACAACCGATGTGGCAGTCTTCTATATAAGGCACATAGTAATAATCCGAGACTGATAAAAGTTTGCTGCATCTTACCGGCTCACAACCGATGTTGCAGCCTTCAAAAAGGTCAAGGATCACCAAGGTCGAAATAAGACTCATGGACCATGGTCGGCTCGCATACCGATGTAGCAGTTGTTTAAAGGACCGAGGTTTAATAATGTTGCAATAATAATAATAATAAAGCCAAATTTTGACTCCAGGGTTATCTAAATAAAGTCTCCGTCTTTGGACTCGTAGTTGAGTTGTTTTGGATGAAATAAAAAGGATAACCCCTAAATCGTGCGAAATTAAACCTTAATGTGGACCTTATTCTCACCATATCGTCTCTTTAGGAAAGGATTTCAAACTAATTATGGTCTAAACCGGGTTTACTTTATGTGAATAAGGAATTAATTTATTTGTCACCAATAATAATAATAAAATCTTTAGAGGATTTAGGAATAAAGAGCAGAAAGTGGCTATGCGTACACAATTAGCAATTATGAGTAGTGTTAGCATCTTAACTTGTATTTAACAATGATTTTGTTTTTAAGCTTGGTTTGGGGCGGATAAAAAAATCAAGGACGATGAATTTATCCTTTTTAGTGTTTCTTGTCCCGTGAAGTTATGATATGTATGAATGATAATAAATGCAAAAAATTGGTAAAACGGGGATCTTTTCAAAACTAGTGATTTCTTACTCCTCTTAGATGAACACTTAGCACAATAATTGATTTTTTGTTTCGATCCCAATTTGTATCCTAGTTTTTTTGCCGTATTTTGTTGCTATTGTCCAAAAAAAATTTGCCCCCCACTATACAATTTCCTGGTTCCGCCACTGGTTGTATACCCAGGATTTGCTTTATTCTACGCTACTGCTGGCTATGTCATCCCTGCACTGCATAGATCTAATATCAACAATTTGCAAATTTTAGCTTAAATGTTGTTTAAGCACGTATTGTGTTTCATTTTTAGGAGCGTGTTTTTTACCTTTGAGGTCAGAGTATATTGGTATCAGTTTCAAAAACTTCAAAATCACGAGAACTTCTAAGTTCTAATAATGCTAAAGTGGGTTATTGAACTGGAGGGTCATCCTACTTTCATAAAATATCTAGTTTAATCATTGTAGTTTTTTTATGTTTAAAAAGGTCACTGAATTCACAAAAACGTTCATATCAATCACTCGCAACTAGGTGGCATCTTTTTACCCTTTCAAAAATATGACGTGTTCTTTGTTTGTCTATGTGTCACAACAACAAAAAATTATTTTAGTAAACGTTAATCAAGTTTGAAACCTCAAGCTTCCATTCACCGATCCTTCTTTTTTTTTCATTTATGTCTACATGTTCGTTTTCTTTATTTGGCTTGTTTGTTTTATATTTCGGTTTGTGTGTGTTTTAGATCATTTATGATTATAGGTTTCGGGTGGTAGTGGATTTGTGGAGGGTGGTGTAAGTAGCGGTTGTTGATAATGGTGGTGGTTGACGGTGGAAGCTGGTGGTGGTGTTATTGAACATGAAGAACATGATGAAGATTAAAACCACAACAATAATCAAAATAAATTAAAAGGAAATATTTATGAATACAAAACTTATCATATACTCCTTATAATCTATAACAAAGAATTAATCCACAAAGAATAACTTGGAACTGAAGTTTTAAAATAACAAGTTTTGAAAATCCGCGCCTCGCTACGGCAAGTTTTGATAAAAAATTCGGATAAGCGTTTTTTTAGTTGCTTATTGTTTTAAAAGGTTTTGGTTACCCGCGCGTTGCCGCGAGAGCATCATATCAAATGCTAACAAAGCTACAAAGCACCCTCATTCATGTGTAGCTCGGTGCCGCATTAAGGTCTAAACAATAGAGTCTGCCGTTGGGTGTAAGCATAAAATATGGATACCATAATACGTGCCAGAGTCTTATGTTACGCATAAGAATCCAATAAGTGTAAAATAAAGTTCTGACTTTGTAACAAAGTCTTATGAGCTCACCTAATAAATCAAATAAATGATTCTACTAAACTTCATTGAAACAAAAGATAATTTACATTGCATATATAGAAAAGGTATTTCAATACTCTTATATTTAGTTAATACAAACAACCTGTAAGAATATTATACAAACATACAAACACACCAAAGCAATAATTACCAACAGCGGCCTCGTGGATAGCATAATGAATGAACAATTTGCAGCGAGACACATCGACATATACGACATCCATTGAGCTCATCCCCCTTAATTTGATTTCTTTTGAGTACTCTAGTCATCATTGTATAAAGCTGTACAGTCAATTCTTCCCATCTAATCCATCTATTTACACATTATATAAAAACTGTTAAAAAAAACCAAAAAACATGCTTATTGTTCTAGCTTATTGAATAGTGCTTAATTGTGGTTAGTAATTTCTAATATGAGCTTAATATACTTATTTCATCATCTGTTTTTACAAATATAAGCTCTACTAGATCTGTCTTAGCTTAAAAATGCTTTTTAAAATTCTTAAAGGGTGTTTGGGATAAGCAAATACCTTAGTTACTACTGCTTAAGCTTGTTTTGGTTTATCAAACTAGGATTTGATTAGCACTTTGTTTAGTCTAAAAGATAGTTTGGTAAGAGTTTAAAATGCTTGTAGAGTTATTATAGTTTGTTATCAAATCCAAGTCTGCTAGTCCTATAATGTTCTAAAACTGATTAAAATCTTGATTAATAAAAGTGAGTTATGTGGTAGTGTTTTCGTAGTCAAAATGAGCTCAATTCAAGTAAATACAATGCATTCTGCCTATGAAAGTCTTAGCCTTTTGAAAGTTTTGGTTCAAACTAATTTAGAAAGGTTGTTCGTTGGTTTAAGCAGAAATAGCTTAATTTGCAGGAGTCATTTTTAAGTCATTAATCAATCTCTTAACAGTTTAATCTTTGTTTAATTAGCTTATAGTAGTCTAAAGTTAATTATGTTAAGTTTTATTAGATTGTCAAATGCTTTTAAGTGTCTTAAATACTAGTCTTAAAAGTAAGTCATTTAACTGTCAAAAAGTCAAAAACATTAGTTAGTTTGTTATAGTATAAAACAGTCAATTTCATTGCTTTTTCTAGTTTATTTTCGATACCATTTTCTAATTCTTGTTTTCAGTTATAATTAGTATTTCAAATTTGAATCTGTTTTTATGTCCTATATTATTATTATGCTTAATTGTTCCTCAAACATGAGCTTAAAGTTAGTCATCTTCTAAAAAAAACTCTTGTTTATGTCTGCAATAACTTATGAGCTTTAAGAGCTTTTTCATCCTAAAATTGTTGATCAATTTCTTGTAGATTTAATGCTTATTAGGTATAGATTTGGATTAGTTTTCAGCATTATTTGCTTAACATTTGCTTTATTGAGTCTAAAAGCCCAAGCAGTATTAAGCCAAGTATTCACAAGACAAAATAAGCAAAACGGTAGCTTTGTTTTGCGTTTTCCTAGCTATTTTCAAGTTTTAGAAAAATTTTTTTTGTAAAAGTTGATTATGGTGCGCTTATTTGTTTCCAACTGTTTACAAAAAGAAAAAGTAAAAAAAAATAATTTTATGCAAAAAGGAAAAGTCCAGACTCGAACCTTCGACCTCGACCCTTCACACACACACAACTCTTGACGCCTGAGCCCATGGGTCGTTTTTTGTTAACCCTGGGCCCACTTGTATTTATTTAAGTATTGTTTTCAGTTTAAGCTTATAAGCTTAGTCAGCTTATTTCTAGCTTATATCAAGAGCTTATCTGGTTTTTCTTTTTACCATTATCTTAGTAACAGTCTAAAGTATTTTTAGTAATTTTTCCAGATTTTTATAAATTAGTTTAGCATTTTTAATTAATTTTCTAGATTAAAATAGTTTTTAATTCATAAATAATAAAATAAAAGTAAAAAAAAAAACGGCAAGGAAAATCTTTTCCTAAAGAATTATTCTTTATCATTTAGGACTGTTAGAAATTAAATTTGCGTTTTTAGGGTTAGAATTTGATAATTTAGGTTTATATGTCGCGTTTTTAAATTCCCGTTTACGTTTTCGTGCTTAATCTTTAATTGCTTTAATTGTTTGCTTTCCTTTAATTTCTTTTGCGTCTCATTGGTAGAAATAGAATTCAAAATCAAAACTTTGACTAATCAAATCACGCGATCACAAACTTAAACGAGATTCTCAAATTCACTCTTCGTCGGGATACGACTCGGGAAGATTTGGTCATCACTTTTCCCTTAATGGAATACTATTTTCTTATAATATTTGATCATAGTGTAAATTTAGGTTATATATAATATAAATATATATATATAACTATTTGTCCTTAATCAACACTTTACCCGTAAAAGTGTGTGATGAATCATTATCTCGTTAGAGTATTGTTTTACGGCGTAATCCCTAAGTTGCGTGTTACTTCGTAAACTGCCTAGACTCTTCACTTTTATGTGTAAAAGAAGATGCTATTCTTGTCTAAATCCCTTGTCTTTGCTAAAATCTCACTTGGTCCCTGAAAACAAAAGAATAACAATAAGTAACGTTACATCATACATTAATAGTGCATAATTAGTAAGCAATTTTATAGGGAATTTTAATATTAAATGGATTAATTCATAAGATGTGTTATGAAATATCTCCCCACTTGACTTCTACTTGCCCTCAAGTAAAACCGTTTAGAATAATTTATAAAAATATTTCCTCAATTTAACTTGGAGAAATGAATTTATAAACTACTTATGCTAGACAACATCTGATCCAAACACCTCACAAAAAAGGGATAAAAAACACTCAACTCTCATTACTAATCAAAGTGTTCAATTTCGGGGTGATCACTCAATTGCACGGACATAGTATGTGTTCTATCATAAGCTTGGAAAGTACACAAGTCTCCACCAACTAGAATTAGGGTCTAAACAGTCTCCAAGACAACATGGGTGACATTTGGTTTATTGGGTGATATAAAGGGTAAGGATAGACATGGGATAAACTTTAAATGGTTGTTAAGATAAAAACACGAAACAAATAGTCTAAAGTAAACTTTGGTTGTCATAACTAGCTACTGTCCATCCAAGGTCCAAAAGTCTGAGTTTAAAAACCTGATCTTCAATAATGGGCTACTTGCTCCATTTTTATACTTGTTGAGATGGCTTGGTGCAATAATGGGCTACTAGCTCCATATTTTTTTTATTTTGCACCACACATAGATGGCTTATAGTTGCACCATCTTTACATTATTTTTAAAAGTTTTGGTTTTATAACATGTAACCAACATGAACTCACATATACATACATATGTTATAGAGGTTTATATCTTTAATTATTTCCCCTGCAACATATGATACATAACACACATCCCCCCACTTGAGATGAATAATATCGAAAGTAATGAAACATGGGGGGGGGTCTTTATAGATCTTTAATGATAGGTTTTTCACGATCGCGCAAAATTTTCGAACCCATTTCCCCGAACCAATGGACTTAAGTAGCCAGGTACTTCAACATAAAGAAAATTTTAGACTATAGGGTTGGCTAAGGCGAAAGGGTATAACGATACATAAAGGGGTTTAAACACGGATTGGTTTAACAATGTGATCTAGGGGTATCTTGCACTAAATTTGAGTGCAAACAAGGGGTTTTACACGAGGAGGTCGACAAGTCAGTGTAACAAGTCGATAAACATACACATATAGGCTGTTTGGGTGAATTCCTAAGATGTTGCCTTCTCAAACTATCTATTCCAACTAATCAATTAGGTCTCGAAATGATGTACATGCCAAGTTATAAAGTCTACAATACTAGCGGCACACTCATATATTTGGTGGATTTATGTACAATAGATGAAAATGGAATAATAGGCTTAATCTCACCAATTGAATTAAAGGATAATAGTGCGCTCGGCAAAGATTAATTCTAGTTTATTAAGAAAAACATGTCAAAAATTTTAAAATTGGCATAATTTTTTAAAGAAAACTAGAAAATCGAAGGCAAATATAGGTCAAGTAGTAATTCTACTCCCATCCCCCCACTTGGTTTGTACAATGTCCCTATTGTACAATTAAGGAAATAAAATTAACATAATAAGAGTAGAATTAAACAAAAGACTTCCCTGAGCATTGCTCTCCACTTCGAATGATAATTGAATTCTTGCAAACCGTCAATTGAGCAACCTCGTTTCCCCTAGAAGCACTAGACAACAAAAAGCATTAAACGTTCAAAAATATAAATATACAATAAGACCTAACTCAATTTCGTAGGAATCACGGTTGCATTTAGCATATGCAACAAGCCTTTTAAACCACTTGGTGGCCCAAGTGGACGAGTGAAGTCTCGTGAGGGCTTCCAGAGAACAAACCCACAAAGTTCATTTAATTTTACAAGGTTTTGAAAAGGTTTCGTCGTAATTACAAAAGATTACGACGTAATCATGGTTTAGGTTACGTCGTAATCATGTGGTAGTTAAATTTGAAATTAAGAAAGATTACGGCGTAACCTAGACATAAGATTACGTCGTAATTACATCTGTTACGGTGTAACTTAGGTGGTTACGCCTACACAGGAACCTGTTTACAACAAGCCAAGAAAACCTCGAATTCTAATTCCTTGCTGAGAGAACCTGCAAAATCTAGTGAGAAACCAAACAAACCAACTAAATTATAGAAAGTAAAAGACGGGTTGTCTCTCGACAAGCACTATTGTTTATTACCGAGTCTTTAAGTTAGACTCAAGACGAGACTATGTCTTTGTATGGCCATTTCTTTGGCAATCTTTTCCATCAACTTAGCTCTTATTAAAACCACGTTATCCCTGGTTCTGGCCATTT
>BQNB010140377.1:2325-17424 GCA_026074375.1 Tanacetum coccineum | reverse complement strand
CAGATGCTTTCAATGTATGAGGAACGCCAGAAAGATTATGACAATAAAACCCAAGAGGTTGAACATTTGAAGAAGGAGGCATCAAGGTGGAAGGTCAGTCTATAAAATTTTGCTACCATTTTGTTAGTTTCATCAAAGTATTTATCTCAAACATGATATAATCAACAAAAAAAAAATGTTTTTTATAACAAAATCTGCCATTAGGTGTGCAAAAAATTCACTAAATGACTTTTGTTCAATAAGCTTTCTTGAAAAAAAAAGGTACCTTTTTTGTGCTATTCCAGACTTTTTTTTTGCAGAGTTGACTTATTTGTTAGTTGCATTTATACGGGCATTTAGAAGGGAAAGTAACACAGCTTTTTTTTTCCACCAAAATTTGTAGTGGACACGGAGCAATTGTCTTCATAAGAATGTCTTAACTTCAATACTGGATGGTTTCAAAAGTAAAAAAAGTGTGCGTATAATTATTGATATTTTGGTATATTGTTGTATACAGGGGGAAAAGTATGCGTTGAATATGCGTCTAAAGCAAGCAGAAGAAAGCAACTCTATTCATGGGCGGTTCCACCGAGATGTGTTCTAATAAAAGGTGGACGAGTATAGAACTCTAGAAGACAATCAGAATGCAAAATAGCATTATGTTAGATACGATATTGTATTAGGCTGCATTTGTCATGGTGTGTAATTTGATGTCGGCTGAGTGAGTCTAAACAACAAACGACGTGTTCATCATGGTACAGCAAGATCCAGGGCCGTCTTTGAGGGTGTGCGGAGTGGGCGACCGAACAGGGCCTCAAAAATTTTAGGGGCCCTAAAATTTGTCCCCTTAACAATATGTTAAACGTGTAAATAACTTATTTGTATTATATGTTATAAACAATGACATTTTATATATATCATTTCTTCTCGAAAGGTTTCATTGTGTAATTTCGCATAGGGCCCTCAAAATTTTAACAAATTTAGAGACGGCCCTGGCAAGATCCATTCATATTGTTGACCATAAACAACTTTTAACATTTAGATAACTTGTACTCTTTAGATTTAGTTTTCTCGTATGATTAGTTCTAGTGACTATATACGCACCATACATTTCATGTGCAGTTGATTCGTGTTGTCCTCACAAGTTTTTACGAGAACAAACAGTCCAATTTAGCAAACCTTCAAAACTAGGTTTAAATTATGTAAAACCACTTTGCTTTTGTCCGTAATCTATATCTATACTACATATAAACCAAATTAGTATCTCTCTCTTTATTCAATGCAAAAAAAAAAATACAAGTATTGATGCACATTGTACAACATTTAATGCAACACTTCACCACAATTAAGTACTTTAACGCCGAAAGAATTAAGTAATACAAAAAAAGATGCACATTATAAAGCTAATTCCTAAAACTTAAAACAAATTAAACATCACAACGTTTAAAGCACAAAATATAAACTACTAATTAATGTTATTTTTAATACACCCTTAAAATGATAAACACATGTTATTTTACATATTGTACAAACTAATAAAGCACATGTGCTGGTACACATGGTTTTGAAACCGGACCGAACCAACGGGTTCAACCGGGAACTGGAGTTGCCACCGGTTCGGCTAGCCAATAAAAATCTTCCAAAAATAAACCGCAAAGGACTGGTCGGAACCGGTAAAAACGGATGAACCCGTAAAAACTGATGAACCGGGTCGGACCAGTGAGCATTTTCTTTTTGTTGTTCTCCGTGTTATTTTGTTGGTGACTAGATTTTAATCATTGGTACCTGTCAAATTAGTCGTTCACTTAAGGATGTACAAGCCCAAATAAGTAATCCACACTCTGTCCATCAATTTGAATCACTTTGTGGCCCAAGCCCAGGCATAGAAAGGAAAGTTGTGCTTACGTTTGTTTACTAGGAAAATAAAAACATACAACAACTTAGAAACACTTTTGCCAAGCCTATAATGATTATATTGGTAAAAGACAAGTATCTGATTTGGGTATTATAATTTTGAGATGAAATGACTTGCATTCCCTAGAAACAGAATAATAACAATAAGTTACTGATTGCATTTGGACATTATTCGTGGTTGCATGATTGTCTGTTCATATGGACTTGAGACAATACACGCATACTATCTCATGAATCAAATTAGTTTTTCTTCGTAATGGGAACATGATAAATCATGTTGACTAATCACATTAAGATAAATATATAAAAGTTTTTCTTTCTATCAAATTCAAAGACCCATGTCATTGTATGGATAAATTTTTGTAAATCTATAGTAGATGTAGCATTTCTCTTAGTTAATCTCACAATAAAGTTAAACATGATCTATCATGTATGATTCAATTTGAAAGAATACCGACACTGAGTTGTGTTTTGCTAGAACATGTTATGAAATCGTCACGATCAACAAAACCCCATATAGCCTAAAACTAAATTTATACCCTCTCTCGTAACAGCGTTTTATGAGAGAATGAAAGTTGAAAACACCAGTTTTAACTATGAATACACATATATAGAACATTTAATAAAAAAAACATTGCTAAATCCTCCTACAAAATCATCCTACATATCCTCTTACACACAAAAATATAATATATATTTTTTCTGCTTATTCTCTTTCTAAATTCAAACCGTCAATTCCGTCATTTGTCAGAATCTTGTGTGTAGGAAGATTTGTAGGATGTTTTTGTAGAAAGAAATAGCATTTTTGATATAAAAAAAAATTAAGTAAAAATGAAGCAAAATCTCAACATTATAGATTTATAGTGATGTCTTTGAAAGATTGTATCACATATCTGTTTTCTTTTCCAACTTTTTTATATGACAACTTTTTTCACACATAATACAGTTGGACAGCATGCTGGCAAATGGGTATTATTGCCAAGAATCTATCTGAAGCCGACATGTTTCCTTTCAAGTTGAAAAGAAAACCGTTTCTGGTTCGGCTAAGCTTTGCTATGATAATCAACAAAGCTCAAGGACAGATAATTCTGAACGTTGGCGTTTATCTTCCGGATGCGGTTTTCTCACATGGACAACTTTACGTTGCCCTTTCAAGAGGAATTTCACGTCACACGACAAAAGTAATAGTAAATCCTACGAAGAAGTTTAATATTGACGGAGTTTACACATCAAACGTGGTGTATTGAAATATTTTACATGATGACTAACACACGTTAACAGTCATTTTATTTTATTTAAAAGCACTTTTAGAATAAATTACTTTTCTTTTTTAATAAAGAGTAACATTGAAAAATTCATGATTTGTTGTCTTATATAATTCTTATATGCCTACATGACTTTTACATCCAACAAATACACATATTCTTGCCATTTGTGACAGTTTGGTTCAATTAACATTATATACAGTAGATAACAAAAGATATAAGCCCTACCAAATTAAAAATCTGAATTAAAAATTAGAGAAAAATAAAAAAAATTGATGTTCTTACCTCTCGCATATCAACAAATAACACTCGATTTAAGACGAATTGAAAACTCATAATGGTATTCGATCCATCTCAGCATCTTTCCTTCTTTCTTTCTTTTTGTTAGTACTATGATGTTTGTAAAGATTTTAAACCCTTGTGGTTGAAGTTGTTGTTTCTGCTTCTTGAATATTACCTTTGTTTTGGGGTTGAAAAGGTATTCCTCATCTATTCCTTTTTTTCTTCTTTACGAGCAAGAGGCAAGAGCAGATAAGATTTTGTGTTTCCGAGCACAAAAGAGTTGGTTCATGTCACTGATTTACACATTAGATTTAT
Source organism: Tanacetum coccineum (assembly GCA_026074375.1). Taxonomy (NCBI): domain Eukaryota; kingdom Viridiplantae; phylum Streptophyta; class Magnoliopsida; order Asterales; family Asteraceae; genus Tanacetum; species Tanacetum coccineum. Next base: position 13,669 of record BQNB010140377.1, on the reverse strand, counting down.
TTGGTCCTTAATCTATACTACATATAAAACATTTTAGACACTCTCTCTTCATTAAAAGCAATGCAGTTTTTTAAGCTATACAAAATTTAATGCATGATGTACAATATCTTATGCAAATATCAAAATTCTGCACACATCCCTCTCTTTATTAAATGCACATTTTTTAAGTAATACAAATTTTAATGTATAATGTACAACATCTTATGCAAAGATGCAAAGATCTGCACATATTTTTTTTGCATGATGTACAACCAAACAATCAAAAAGACAAATTGTTTTCTGCAGTGGATTTGTTCGGGCTTGACACAATTTGCACAACATATATATGTTTTTTTGATTCTACATGTTTCCATCCATAAAACTTCATGATTTTCCTTCATAAAACTTCATGATTTCCCTTCATAAAACCTGAAAAATCAGCATACATATATAATCTATATCTATACTACTTAGAAAACAAAAACATCTCTCTCTCTCTTCATAAATGCAAAAAAAATTTAAGTAATACTCCATCCGTCCCTAAATAAGTGTCCACTATTGACTTTCGAAGTCATTCATCTTCAACTTTGACCTTAAATTATTTTGATTGTGTTATATAATACTTGATGCAAAATATATGAATGAATTGAGTTTTCAATGTATTTTCATGGATATAATTTTCATCAAGTATTATATAACACAAACAAAATAATTTAAGGTCAAAGTTGAAGAAGAATGACTTCGAAAGTCAATAGTGGACACTTATTTAGGGACGGAGGGAGTACAATTTATTAAGCTTATGGTAAAATCCATAAATGTAACATGATTTTTAAGTAACACATATCATAAAGCTTATGGTACAATTCTTAAATGCACAAAACTTATATAGTTTTTAAGTAATACAAGTTTTAATGCTATGCATACAACTATTTAATCCACAAATGCACACATATAATTAATGCTATTATTAAAATATCTCATTACTCCAAAGTAAAATTAGTATAATACATGGTACAAAATAAACAAACTATTAATCAATAATATTATAAAACCTTTCTTCTAAGCATTTGTCAAACCCACAAGTCAAACCAGTGTCTTAGCATTTTCATACAATGAACGCGAAAATTGATCATTCGATTGTACTAATTAATGTCACAACAATTAATTAACATTAAACATCTTATGTTTAAGAACACTTTTTATAATTACAATCATTATATGACAATATGACTCGAAAAACATTTATGATTACATTTACCCGTTTTGATTATTAAATTTTGGAAAAGCAAAATATAAAAAAAAAAGTGTATTAAACGGAAACGAAAAATGTGAATGTCACAACAAGTGCTGGAAGGAGTGTTTTACACTTCCTGGTGGAGTATCTGGTCATATAGAAACCATCTCCTCTTCTCTGTTTCAAATCTTCGAAAAGATGGTATTTTTGAAGACATGGTTAGGCGTTCTTTTTCTTGGTATATTGCTAGGGGTAAAAACTCTATTAGTTGGGATAGTTGGATTCAACACCCTTTTTTAATTTCTTTGTAATTCTAGCTACTTGCTAGTTTTCTTTTAATAAAGTTGCCGTTAAAAAAAAAAAAAAACGTGTATCTAAAACAAAGTTTTGGAGAATCAAACATACTTCAAAACGCGATTTTTGTATGCATGATACAAAACGAAACACATCGGCTTGTCATTTCTCACCACGACAACCGCTTTGGTACTAGAAACGCTATAGTATCTGCTATTATTATATGAAATATGTTGCTCATACTCTTATATATAAAGTTATCCAGCATAAAAATCGAGCTATCTGTAAAGCTATTGTAACGAAAAATAATGACCGAAAAAATTATTCGTCAGAAATCATAATTGCAGGGTACCCGCCGCTGCAACGCGCGGGTACAGCGCGGGTACCCAATTAGTTTAGTTAAATGCTCTTTCAATATTTGAAGTTTAATCAACAACATTCAAGAACAATTAAAATCATGGTGAAAATCTAGAATTCAGATTAAAGAAAGCACTTTTTTAATAAAGAATTATATTTTATTTATTAAAATTGATTTTTCGGTTGCGTTTTTTGCGGTTAATTTTTTTATTCCAGATTTTTTTTTTTTTTTTTTGTTTAAAACAGTTGATTGGGTTTATCAGATGTGGGTTATAAGACACTTGAATTTTTATAACAATAAAATGATATTTTAAGTAAAGTTGAATCTAAGGCTTGACTAGGAATATCAGGATACATACAACACCAACTCGCACCAACTTTATGTGATAAACTCAAAAGAAGCTAGTTTGCATGCCACAATCCATGGATTAGCTAGTTGCTAACTTCACACAATCAAAGTAATCATTTGGTAGATCAGCATCTTACTCTCTTTCAATGAATTTAAAATATAATTTTAGTATATAAATGTCTATTTATAACGACTAAACGTAATGAATAATAACTTTGTATATATAATCCCGAAATTGTTCTTTTTTCAAACTTTGGATCCCACATATAAACATTGTTTTCAATCTTCATTTTCTTACAACGTATACGTATCTTCTACTTTTATATTAAGTTTTTTTTTTTAGAACGGCGAATTTTATTAAACGAAAGCTAGCAAGGAGCTGAGCTAAACAGTTACATGGAAAAAGCATCCAACGGGTCTTTAAGCCAATCGACTCAGTTACATTTAAGAATCTTACACTTATTCGAAACTCAATCATACGTTTGGGAAACAAAATTATCAAAAATCAATCCTTTGAGCGGCTTCTTATCTGAGAACAAATAAGCATTTCTGAAGACCCAAATGTGCTACCAAAGAGACGAAAAGGACGCCTCCAACACTAACTTTTGTAACTTCTTAAGTCTAAGACCTTTTTTTAACGGCATTTTATTAGGAGAAACTAGCAAGGAGCTAGACAATTACAAAGACACAAGATGAGGGTTTTTTAACCAATCAACCCAACTAAACGACACTTTACATCTAAAACGACTCCAATAATAAGAATACAAAACTACGTCGTCAAAGATAGTCGCCTTAGAGGGAGAATCCGCGCCAAAAACACACTTGTTACGGAAAGACCAGATAAACCACCACGACCCAAAACACGCCCCTTGCAACAACCTTTTATGCTTACTAGCCATCCTAAGATTATCAATCCAAGAAGTCCACATTCCACCAACGATAAATCTTACGAAAAATATCTTTGGCAAAATGGCACTCGAAGAAAAAATGTCTTGACGACTCCGTCACTCTATCACAAATGTCTAAGACCTGCAATCCAAGCCTCACATGCCGTATAGTCAAGCAGGGAAGGAATTTGAAGGCTCCACCAACGACTAAAGAGACGAATCAAATCCAAAGCCATAGGACATCTAAAGAACAGGTGGTCTCTAGATTCAATGTCCATATGACAAATAGGACACAACAAACAAGGAGCAATAATCCCTCTTTTTGCAAGGTTATTCCTAGTAGGGAGTTTATCCAACGCCAAACGCCACATAAATATATTAAGCTTAATCGGGATTACCTTAGACCATCGTGTTGGAGTGGAAGAAGAAATAAGAACCTGCTGATCTATGTACTCTCTAGCAGATTTGACCGAGTAGTTACCATGACCACAAAGACAATAAGACCATCTATCCATAGCATTCGATAGAACAACCGAGGTAAGCAAGTTATTAAGCTCGCCAAATTGGGACTCCTCTATACTCGATCTAGGACTTCGTCTGAAAGAGAGGGCAATATCATTGCTTTGAAGTTTAAGAGCAACATAGATGTCTTTTTGGAGCTCCAAGTTGAAACATCGCTTGAATTTATCTTTAAAAGGGACCTCACCATACCACTTATCTTGCCAAAATTTAATAGAATGCCCGTTACCCACCACCAATTTACAGAAGCTAAAAAGATCAATGCCTTTCGATTTAAGCTTATCAGAGGCTTGAATGATACCTGACCAGACCAAATAGCCATGATTGGATGTAACAGTGTTGAGAGAACCATCATTACCGTGAATAGCTTTAATGACGTTTACCCAAAGACCAGAATGATTAGACTTGAAACGCCAAAATCCATTTAGAACAGCAAAGCTGTGGTTTAGAGGCACACAGGCGTAGGATACCAAGGACCACCCTCGATCTTTTTAAGACATAGTTTGACGCCAACATACCCAAGTAACTTTCTTTTCACCCAAGTCAGCACCCAAGAAGAAGGAATTACGAATACTCTCCAATCTTTTTAGAACACCTTCAGGATCCTTGAATAAAGACATGTAATACGAAGGGATAGCACTAAGAACCGATTTGATAAGGGTAAGTCTACCTCTAACTGATAAAGTCTTGGCTTTCCATGTAGAGAGTTTAGAAGTGACCTTGTTAACAACTACATCCCATGAGCTAATCCGCTTCATGTTTGCACCAACATTAACACCTAAGTACGTAAAAGGAAGAGTGGTTGCAGTGCACCCAAAAATAGCAGCCATGTTACGGACATTAGAGGGACGGACTCTGATGCTAGAAATACTACTCTTTTGCACATTAATTTTCAGCCCAGATGCGAGGAAAAAACAGTGTAACATTAGCATTAATGCATTGACGTTTTCGCACGTCCACTTTCCAATAAACATAGCGTCATCCGCATAGAAAAGATGAGAAATAGGAACTTGATTATTATCACCGACTGTAATAGGCGTGAACATACCTCGATCAATAAGACGTTGGAACGAGACATGAAGACTCTCCATCACAAGAATAAAAAGGAAAGGAGATAACGGATCTCCTTGCCTCAAACCCCTATGGAAAGTGAACTCATCGGTGGGAGAGCCATTAACCAGAACCGAAGCTTTGGACGAAGAAAGACATCCTTTAATCTAACCACGCCATTTATGCCCAAAGCTAAATTTACCAAGGATGTCATCGAGATGATCCCACCTAACCGAGTCGAAGGCTTTCTGAAAATCGACCTTAAACAAAAGAGATTGTTCCTTCTTTGATTTACACCAAGAGATAACTTCATTGAGGATAATAGGACCATCCATGATTTGCCTACCCTTTACAAATGCCGACGTTCTTGACTGCTAAACTCATCCATCACGATGCTTAAATAGACTAGCGATGAATCTTCACTAATCTTATAGTTCGCAATCACCACTAAGTCCATGGACAAAAATCGTTGAGATGTTTGGCGTCCAATACCTTAGGGATTAAGGCAATAAACGATGGGTTACATCCATTTGGAATAAAACCGGAGGAGAAAAACTCTTTAACTGAGAGAATCACATCATTACCCACAATCGACCAATATTTCTTGAAAAATTCGAATGTAAAGTCGTCTAGACCTGGTGATTTGTCTGAACCGCATTCCCAAACCGCCTTGTTGATCTCATCACTGTTAACCTCCACTTCCAGATCACAGGAAAGGTCCTCACTCAAACACCTTGGGAAATGTTCTGCAAGAGGGACTCGAATCCAATCCGGTTGAGAGAATCTGTTAGAGAAGTGATGAGAGAATTCAGCTTTGACTCGAGTCGGATTATTGATCCATTCACCATCCTTTAGAATTCCCTTAATAGCCAAATATCTTCTCTTTTTGTTCACAATGCCATGGAAGAATTTAGAATTCTCGTCACCCACTATAGCCCATTTAACTTTCGCTTTCTGGGCCAAGTCGATAGAGTCTTTTTTATTCATATCATCCAAGTTCTCTGAATCTGTTGAGTCGGTTCAGAATATCAATCAGGTAAAGGCCCACACCTTGATCAAGGCGAAAATCAATGTCAAAGAGGGAATCTTGGAGTTGTTTTCTTTCCTGGTTATGCAATTACTTTTTACCACTACTCCAAGATTTAAGGCGATGTTTTCAGATTCTTAAGCCTTGTTTTTTAAATAATGATGCATTGAGGGTTTATGAAATGTACGACATCATTGTTCCAAGAATCCTCAAGCACCGATATGAAGTCATCTTCCAGTAACCAAGAGTGGAATAATCTAAAAGGAGTTGGGCCGTAATCAACTTGGGTTTCTTTGAGCAAAATTGGCCTATGATCCGAAATGTTTCTGTGAAGAATAAGACCAGACATACTTGGAAAAAGATCGAGAAAACCTTGCGAAACTAGAAAGCGATCTAGTTTACTCATTTTGTTGGCATATTTGTCTGTCTAGGTAAAAGAGTAACCACCTAAAGGAATTTCATGTAAATGAGAGTTTACAATGAAATCATTGAATTCCACGGCATTAGCTGCATGAAAAACCGAACCATAACGTTCAGAAGCATAACGGACTTCGTTAAAATCCCCCATAACAACTACTTCGCCACTCCATTGATTAATTATATTAGCCATATACGACCACAAAACCCTTTTGTGAGACAAGTCTTGCGGGGAGTATACCGAAATAAAGAGCAGGTCCGATTTAGAAGCTAACCAAGTACCTTCGACACATAAGCAATGCTCAGTAACTTTCACACTTCTCTTTTTGAATAAAGTATTATCCCAAACACATAAGATACCGCCTGACCGTCCTCTAGCCGAACTAGTAGCATAATCAAAAGACATATTACCCCAAAAAGCTTTCACAACAAAGTCATTACATTCTTAAGCCATCTTTGTTCTTGAATAGATAGATAAATTTAACATGATAAAAAATACAATAGATTCATAACCCCATTTTTTTCTTGTCAATCCCACCAAGCACACATTGAACATATACGGAGACGACAAATCATTTAAACCACATTAGCTCTCCAAAACTAGTGATGATTTCCTAAAGTCTTTTTCACTTCCCTTCATATCGTATCCCATTGCTTGACCGATATTAATGAACTCTTGAAAACGCTCAAGAATGGAGAACCCATTAGCGGGGTTAGAACCACGAACCGTAGAATCAGCATAATCTTGTTTGGAACCATTGTGTGAGTTATTGAATGATTTAGACACATTGTTCCCTTTATCGAAAACATTGTTGCTAGCTTCCTTATGACTTGGAATAGGAGAGTATGTTATTTGGCTACAATCCTCTTAACTGTAGCTTCATGAATAGAGTTCTGGAGTGGGTGAAAACAGGTGAAAAACAGGTTCTTGGGTTTACATATTTAAGGTACTGTCCCGCATCGAGCATTTTAGGTTGATTAAATATATAGAACCTCAATGACAAAAAGGAATCCCTAGAAAGGTAGGGAACTATGTCCCAAGGTTCTGCCCAAATGTTGTCTTTGTATGGATCAACATTGTTATTACCCTCACGTGCAGTGTCATTCACTTGACGTTGGAAGGAGTCTTCAACCACCTCCACATCATTTTCATCCACCCAATTATGTGTCGCTTCAGAATACTTTACGCTAACATCGTCTGAAATTGAGGAATTATCGTCACTGAAATCAGGTGCCCAACCGGTAACCTCCTTAGCGCGAACAATAGAAACCTTACCCTCTAGAATCACTTTGAAAGATTCAACAATAATATGTTGGACGTTGGTTTTCACACAAATTCTCATACTATATTTGTTCGGGACATTAGAGTTATCCAAATGTACAAGTTCACCCCATTTGCGAGCTATCTTCTCAAAATTGGTGTGAGACCACGCACGTAGAGGAATACCTTCAATATCAATCCAAACCACTCTATCTTTAATTTCAAAATTCGGTGTCCATTTTAAAAGAGAGGAGAACCAGGATTTGATGCCTTCATGCAGCTTAAACTTCTCACATGATTGGGATGAGTCAAATTCTAATAGTATCCAAAACCCTCCAAGGTAACTAATTTTCAGTCCAGGAAAGCCTTCATTAAAGCAGGCGATATGAATGTTTGGTAAGCTTTTAAATTCCTTAACACATCCCACAAGTACAGAATCACCTTCAAAATTCAGTACACCTCGTTCTAAAACTAAAACAGGTGCATCAGGTCCCTTCCTTGCAGTTGGGTCTTTCAAAATAGTTGCGAATGAGGGTTTTGAACCATTAGATGGTTTTGCAAGGGAGGGATTAAAAGTAGACGCCTTTTGGGCAGTACCTGCATTAGTATCTCTGTTGAATCGAGCCACGTTGGCAAATAAATGGAAGCTGCCCAACCATACCGACCTAAGGTTCCTTATCAAAAGGTCAACATCGTTAACCGTAGTAAATCGCGCAAAGGCAAAACGTTTACCATTTTTGGTGACTTTCAGTGGGATATAAACATCTAGTACTGTACCATACTGAGAGCATGTACTCCAAAAGTCCTTAGCCGACAACGTAGGAGGGAAATTTGTGATAAAAATGTTGCAAGAAAGTCTTTCTAACAATGACGCATTTGAATGCATTGAATCGACGGGAGCCATGGCGAGGAGAAACCCTAGACGAATAGAAAACAAATACCAAGAGAGATCTACACGATGCAAATAAAAACCCTAAAACGAATCATATCCCTATGGTTCCAAGGTAAGTGATCGCCTAACACGCTCGTTTAGAGATCAATCCGCATGAGATGATCTCAATAAACATGGGTTATAACAAACACCGCGCAAGGAAGGTAGTAGATATAATTGATTTAGGGATCAAATAATCATGATGAAGAGGACGACGAAGGCGACGACGCTAGGGTTTTTTTTGCCCAGTCCTAGTTGGTAGCTCTACTTTTATATCAAGTAGTTCTAGTAGTTCTTGTATATAGTTATATATATGACATTATTACAAGTTAAATGCTAAAGAAAAAGAATTCCCGGGATCGATACGTGTGTGCCGCGTGATTGTTAGCATGTATTTATGAATCATGAATCGAGAAGATTGGGATTAAGGTGTGATGATAATTTTAAATATTTGACCGAATCGTGTATAATTCACTTTTCAAATAAAGTATTTCGACTCTTATTATCTAGGTTACACGAAATCTCTATAATGATAAGACAATCAAAACACTTTATTTCTAGGCACATAATACAAAGCAAAATAAGGAATATTGTGTGTTTTCATACTGTCAAATGAGACCAAACATTTGTTAATAAACAGATAACAGTCATAGTAATTATGACGATTGGATACCAACAGTCATGATTGTTGGCCAAAATGATGTTGGTTGGTTATGGTGGGATAAACGAGAGCACCCAATATAATGTTTGAACGCTGCCCCTTGACCCTGCAATGGGGTGCAGACCCTTTGATCCTTGCGTCTTTGTTATGATCGAAAACATATTAACTCGAACGAGTGTGTACTTCACGCCTCATTACTCGTATATGAGTTTAATACGAACTCATATTTGTCTCTGATAAATCACAATTATATAAAATAGACGATGACATTAAAATCACCAATAAAAGATACTTGTCTGCTTTTTTGTATATTGAACAAATTATTTCTATAGAATTTGTATACATACAAGTTGATATATCTCTCATTCATTGCGTGCAACACCCACGTTAGGCTTGATGGTGGTAACCTCAATCTACCATCCGATAAGTCCCATAAAGCATGCCTCATAATCTTTTCTCAACCCTACATGTCCATTTTAAGTGCCCACTTTTATGTCGATTATTTGACCACCTACATTTAGTGTTTTATTTTATACAATGTAGTAAGACGTTTGTTTCACTCACAGTCCGGAAATTACTCATTCACAATGCAAGGACAATATATTATATGTGTGTGTACACTTTCGATCTATGGGTCAAAGTGTTACCCGACAAGCATAGATGTTTGAACAGTCGATCTCAGGGCCGTCTCATGGATTTCGGTGGCCCTGTACCATTACTGTATGGAGGCCCCGCTAAATACCAAAAATAACGAATTATACTTCTTTATTCATACAAATTAGTACATTGTACTCGGATAATGACAAAAAATGCATACATATATAACATAAATTTTCAACTTTTGGTGGCCCCTCTTTGGTGGTGGCCCTGTGCGAGCGCACCTGTCGCACTCCTCATAATCCGGCCCTGATCGATCTATATTATAGGAATGAGGGAATATTAATCATTTCTTTTTTTTTATGGATGGTTTACTCCTTGGCCATCCACGTATAATTACTAGCTGGGAATGCAACTGGGCAAGTGGCAATGATGGATTGAGATCCTCTAATGTTTAACTCTCTCATGTTCTCTCATGTTAGTGATAATGTGAGATGAGACAAAATAGTAAATTATTTCCATTAATTAGTGGTGGTCCCATTTTATCATTTTCATGTTGTTGATTGGTTCAATTTGATCAACATGAGAGGATAAACTTGAGAGGATCCTCATCCGGCAATGATATTAGATAACTCTTCAAAGCAAGTTTAAAAGTGGTTTAGTAATTAGTAGAACAAATTACTTTTGAACATCAAACATGTCACAATGGTAGTCTCTTGACGTACGGGTTAGAAGTAAGTTTTAAGTAACCCAAACAACACTTAAATGTATACACATGCTAATAGCATCTCCAATGGCAAAAACATCAATAGCTTTTCACTATTCTAACAAGTCTTTTGAGATGGTTTTTTTGCATTGAAGTGAAAACTTTTTAAAAAGCCTTTTAGAATGACTTGATATGCTACAAGTCTTTCTTTCAAGTCTTTGTATATTAACATGAGAAGTAATAAATGCATTAAATGCAAAAAGTTTTTTAATGACTTTTTGCATTGTGGATGCTCTAAGAGCATCTCCAATGCAAAAAATCTTTAATTACTTTTTGCATTGAATGCAATTAATACATAACATAAAAGTGAATGATAACTTTTAACAAAGACTTGATGTTTGTCAAGTCTTTGTAAAAAGTTTTTGCTCTAATGCATAAAAACTAGCAAAAAAAGCTTTTTCAAATAGTAAATAGCTTTTGCTAGTTTTTGCATTGGAGATGCTCTAATACGTATCTTTTTTCCCACAAATTCTACGCTCTTTTTGTTTTTACTTGGTATCATGGTTACTTAAAGGCTTAGAGCTATTTTAATAATTGATTAATGCACAAGTTCTAAACTTTTTCAACAGGGTTTTGCCAATCTTATATATAATAATAAAAGAATTATATTATTTTGAAGTTTTCTATCAAATTAAATTTTATGAGAAAAAAATTGGACCAATCAGAATGCTTGATTTTGCCGCTTAGGCAAAATCGTGCAATCTAATTGGTTAAAAAAAAGATAAAATTGAATCTAATTTGGTCAAAATTAAAAATTTTGGTGAAAGAATTGGGTAAAGATAAAAAAAACACATAAAAATATACATGTCAAATTTATGAAAATAGAAACTTAAAAAAGAGGGGGTAAGTAATAAAACTTTAGAGTTGAATTTTAAATAAATAATACGGTGTTAATTGTAAATTTATAATTTTTCGTATTTTTTAATAACTTTAGAAAATAAACAAATAACCTCTTATACTTTATACTTTTTAAATTTTATACTTTGAAAATACACCATATATAAAATCTATTTAA